>CM075995.1:549794-588444 GCA_038087875.1 Malacoraja senta
CATTTTATCCCTACATTTTAATTCGGGAAATGAATTGTATGCTCCTTAATACAATTACAAAAATACAATAGAATTCCTAAATACCAAATATTACAAAACATATATATATACAGGTAGTTCTGCCAAAATGTGATAGTTGCATTCTTTACAAACCTCATGGTATCGAAAAAAACAATTGCGCCAATGTCAACGGTTCAGGGGCTAGAGAGTTTCAGATATATACCAGTTACTTTTCCGCACAGGATTTTCAAGACTAAATGTTTTTTAATAGCTTCTACTTTATCGTTGTTAATGCAAGCTAAAAATATTATATAATGACACAAAGTGCTGGAGTAACTCAGCAGATCAGGCAACAACTATGGAATACATTGATAGGTGACATTTCGGGTCAGGACACTCCTTTAGCTTGACCCAAAACGTCACCTATTCATGTTCTCCAGATACTGCCTGCCTGACCTGCTGAGTTACTCCAGCACTTTGTCTTTTATTTTTGTAAACTGGTATATGCAGTTCCTTATTTCTAATACAGAAGCTCCCCGATTTACAATGCTTCGACTTGTGATATTTCGACTTTACGATCGGCAAATGTTCGGCAACGGCAAAGAGCCGCAGCTCACGCAATGTATTAAATGCGTTTTCAACTTGCAATATTTTCGGTTTACGATGGATTTATCGGAACGTAACCCCATCGTAGGTTAAGGAGCAGTTGTACTAAAGAGTGTATGTTGCTTTGAGTACCATTTCACGTTTTAATAGAAGCAATATCCAATTAACATTATGTAAACAGGTAGCAGAACTACCTGTACATCCAAAATAGACAATATCCTCGGTTCAAGATTGCAATCAATAATACTGTAAATACCTTTAGGTCCAGTCTTGCTGCCTGGTTTCTCTGTTTGACAAGCTACACATTTATTTACATTTGATGCGTTCTGAACAAAGCAAACTTCACAATCCCAGATCCCTGGTTGTTTCTTAAATCTGTCACCAAATCCTACAACTTCTCCTGCTGGAGCTGAAACAGGAACATTGGAAACAACACCTAAAAGCAAAATTCATAAAATAAGGCAAAATAATTCACTAGTATCTTACTATTATCTTCACTAGTATCTTACGGAGTATAATTTAGGGAGGTAGAGGAAGAGAGGGAAACATAGTTTATAATTTACGAATTATGCAGTTGACAATAAGCAAGTTCGGTATTCCGACTGCACATGCCCAGCTCAAAGGTCGCTATGCATAAACAGACCTGGAAAGCAGTGAAGGAGTGGACCTTCATTTTTTCTTTTTCCAGCTTTGATTCTTCTAGGTAAGAAAATATTGCTTTCAAACTATGAAATAGTTGTATTTATTGTTCCTTTGTTAAAAGCTAAGATTATTTTGTCGTTTTGATTGCTTCATTATGCGTTGGTGAGTGAGCGAGATCGTGCTTGTCCGTGGTCGGTGTCGGGCCTGGGTCCGTTGAGTTACTGTTGGGCCGTCCCCGTCCAGGGGCGGCCGGAGGTGTTGGGTTGGGCCGGGCCGGGCTTGCAGTCGGCGCGGTGGAAAGGCTGAATTGCTGCAGCACATTGGTGGCTGGTGCTCGGCTTTCGCTGACGGCCCCCGGCTGGCTGTGAGCCTGGGGCTGCTGGTGTCGTCGGTCACAGCCAGTGCGGAGAAGAAGCAGCAAATCCAGCCCAACCCCGCTCGCCGACGGGCCGGGGACCGCCAGCCAGCGATGGCGAAAGCCGAGCACCAGCCATTAACAGGGATACACACAAAGCGCTGCAGCTACTCAGCTTTTTCATAGTTTGAAAGCAATATTTTCTTACCTAGAAGAATTAAAGCGGGAAAAAACAGAAGAAATGAAGGTCCACTGCACTGCTTTCCAGGGCTGTTTATGCTTAGTGATCTTTGACCTGGGCACGCGCAGTCGGAATACCGAACTCGTTTATTAATGATTCTGAACTGCATTTAGTAGCTATCTAGAAATAAAAAGTCAATGTCCGTAAAAGTGACCATGTAATGATCAGATTATCATAATCATGTCAAATGCTACATGAATATATTGCATATTAAAAACTAACGTTGAACAATAAAACGACCTATCATTTTCAGAAAGGCATTCAATCAGAATGAATCAGTAATAAATAAAATAAAGCGAATAAAAACATAGAATGAGCTTGCGCAAGTTTGTGTGAAAAGGAAGAGATTAGTGAGAGCAAAAATGGAATTATGCGGTGCAAGGAAATAACAGATATTATGCAATTATTGTGCTTGCCTCCCCAGAGAAAGACAACAAAATTGTGGGGAAATCAAGGGACATTAATTTCTTAGATTGGTGAATATAAATGTCTAGATTGGTGAATATAAATTTAAAGGAGAAATGCACTTCCGCGGACAAGTGGCTTGAGCAACACTAGCAAGAGTATTAAATTAAGGATTGACCAGTGTTAGAGAGGATATGTCATTAAGAAGTGAGTGGGGGGGGTGGGGGGGGGGGGTAGGAGGAGAAAGAGATCATTAATCATAGTCAGCAGTTTTAAGCAATTTCAAACTGTTACTAAAAGGCAAAAGAGTATTTTACACATCTATTTGAATTGTTTAAATTTCATTTTTGATAATCTGTTGCTGTATAATTGAATTTTCAGAAAACATTGAGGAAGGGGTTACGCAAGAGAAGACACTAAAGATTACGGTTCATGACTTTGTGGGTAGGAAGAAACAAAAAACAAGATTCTTGAAATAGGTAGCACTACAATCAGCATGAGAATGAAAGAGGAAGCTGGAAATCTTGGGTATTTCCAATTAGTACCAATAGCAAAGGTGTCATTCAGTATACCTTATTATTTTCTCTCCATCCTTCCCATGTGAAACTTAAAACTTGCCCATTTTCCAACTTCTCCTGGTTCTGACGAAAGGTTATTGATGATCAGAAATCTCAAATACAGTTTTGGACTTCCAGCTCTGGCAGTTTTTTGCTATGTATAATATGCTGTGTTGGTAAGGAACTGATAAGGAAACTGAACCAGTCATTTTCAGGATGGTATGGGTATAACGTTGTGGGGATCAGCACTTTGGGCTGAAATATTTATAATTCAAATTTATGACCTGGATGTAATCAGTGCCAGTTTGTGATCACGCAAGAAGGTGGGAAGCAGAATAAAAATTGTGGGTATGTGAAATTAGCCACTTTGGATCAAAGAGGAATGATAAAGCAAACTATTTTTCTCAGCAAAGTTGATACTATTAAATATTGCTTTTCAAATGAATGTATTCTGTTTTTACAAACATTTTGCGCATTCACATGCAAATCCAGAGCAACTAGGAAGGCAAATGATTTCCTAACCTTTAAATGGAATTAAGTTGGTGTAAGGTAGAAAGTATACTGCAATTCTTTACATGGATTCATACACTTTAACCATAAGTACAATATACAGTTTCATCTCCGTTAGCAAACAAACTAAATTGCTAATAATATAAACAATAAAACACATACCTGGTTTAGCAGACTGACAAGCCACACACTTAACGACCTCAGGCTTGTTTTGCACAAAGCAAACGGCACAGTCCCAAGCTCCTTCGGGTTTCTTAAACTGATCCGCTAGTCCCAAAGCGGTACTGCTGGAAGTGTTGAACTCCATTCTTTTTGTTCTTTCAGTTACCGTAGGCAAACTCAGTGCAGGTTTTACTCCAGTGTCAGGTTTTGTCGTTTGACAGGCTGCACATTTTACAGCTTCCGAATTGTTTTGAACAAAGCAGACATCACAGGACCAGAAACCCACCGGAGGCTTGAACTTTTCCCCAAAACTCAATGGAGTCTCTATAGAAGAAGCTTTGCTGCTGTTGGCTGACTCAACGTTAGTCTGTGTGGGATGCACAGATTTAGCAGTCTGACAAGCCGCGCATTGACTATCCATACTTTTGTTTTGTAAGAAACAGGAGCCACATTGCCACGAACCTTCAGCGGGTTTGAACTTATCTCCAAATCCAAATGTGCCGGAGCTCTCATTGGAGGCACTGTACTTTCCAGTAGCCGATGGCAAAGGTTTCACAGTAACTGGCTTACTGGTCAACGAGTTGACCGCACATCGAGTAGTAGGTGGAGGCAAAGTGAACTCTTTGGAAATGATTGAAACAAAAATGTTATTCATGATTTTGCCTACATGGGCAGGATAAACAGCTTCAACATTTTTGTCCCAATATCTACTTGTCCAAACATAATTTTACTTAGAAAATAAAGGCACAATTTTCCAAATGTAGTTCCGCTCACTCACACACAAACAGCCATACAGCTCCAAGTCGCGCACCCCCCCCCCCCCCCCCCCCGCGCAGTAAATGGGGTCAAGATGTTCAATAAACACAAGTATAAAAACCAACAGAGCCAATATTGGAATATTGCTGCTTGATGATAAAATAATATGCATAAATGTCACTGTAATCAGCTTTATCCCTTTTACATTCACACCACATACATTGTGTAAATGCAGATCACGATGGTAGCTGAGCATCTCATTTGGACGTTAATACCAGAAAAGACAAGTCACCTCACAAGCACCATATCTGGAACAAATAACTGCATCCAAAACAAACAGAAAATGCTGGGAGAACTCAGTAGGTCAAGGGATAACAGCACAAAGATAGTTTTCTTCATCTTCACCTTCCGCCCCATCAGTCTTGACATTCAATAGATTGTTCTTCATAATTTCCGCAACCTTGAATGGGATCCTACCACCAGACCTCTTCCCCTCGCCTCCCCATTCCAAAGGATTTATTCTTTTTGTGACTACTCTTCCATCTCGTCATTTCCTCTCAATGCATGTTCCCATGCAATAGCATGTGATGCAATACCTGCCCTTTTACCCCTTCCCTTCCCACCATCCAGGGACCTAAACAATCCTGACAGTGGAAGCCGCAGTTGACTTACACTTCTTTTCATTTTATATTTTGCCTCTGCACAGGAAAAAGGAAATGCAGATTAACAAATCACTTTGCAGAACACTTCATTCAAGGGCTGCCCTGAGTTATATTAATTCTCCATCTTGTTCTGACCCCAGTCTTCAGGCTCCTACTTTTTTCCAATGATGCCCAATTGTTTCCTTGACAAGTTTGTTCTGCACTCTATTACACATGCCACTGTTTGCTCCATCGCACTGCAAATTAAATCACATTGTATTCACACTTTCACAGTTCTCATGAAGGGTCTTTAACTCAAAATGTAAACTTTCTCATCCCAACGACATTACTTGGTTTGGTGAGTGCATCCAGCATTTTCTGTTCTTGTTTTGCAGCACTGTAGTTGATTTGTTAAGTGTTATTAAAGCTCATATTTATTTAAGGCATAGCAACCCTGGATATTGATCAAGAACATCCAAAACTGGATCATTTTGATTAAAAAAAAATTAAAGTACATACCAGGACCTTTTAAGATGTCCAGGACACTGCCTTGCTTCAGAGTTTTAGCAGGTTTAAATGGCCCATCACATTGTTCATCTTTCCCCTTGTTTGAAGGTGAAGGAACTGAAGGCGATGAGGTACGTTTTACTGAAGGATTGCATGAAAGATTGTAATCACTTGATAGTGTCAGGCTTTAAGGTAACGTTTGATAAATGCATACAGAGTGAAATTGCATCTACCTGCATTAATGGAAGGTCTAGCAGATACAAAAATGAATGGAACTGATTTGTCAATCGGCTCACTGAAGGTAAATCCGGTCTTTGATGGTGGCCAAGGGGATGGAAAGAGAAAGGGACAGACGTGTTAACTTTTACAAGTGCAGACAACATGAGGAGCTACCCACGCTGCCATTTTACATTAGTAATAATTTATCCAAATTGCAGAAATAAATTTTGTTTTGAACAAATGGTATTCTCAATGATAGAAATCACAAAGATTACAGCTCAACAGAATTACTTACAGACACTGAAACAGGTTGCAGATTTGTTTCTGTAGCTTTTATATTCGGTGTAGAAAAGGTAAAGGCAACACTGTTTGGACTGGATACCACAGCCTATATATGAGGAAAAAATATATTCAAATACACATATACAAACAAATACATTTCAGAGCTGGTCTTTTCCACTGCTATCTTAATGCTTATACAAGACAGTTGATCAATTCCAGATTTGGCAACTGATCAATTCCAGGTATCCAGTAATTTTGATCACACAGAGGGTAAAACCCCTTCAAATTTACCCCATCAGAATGTGGAATATCATACACTCAGAGGACCTTCTTTTGAAACCGACGATTTTATAGTTGTCCCAGAAATCTGTAGGCGAAATACAGCCTAACCAAAGTCTTCCAAAGTCTTCTAAAGCTGCATCATAATTCTTATATTCAATGCCCCGGCCAATGAAGGCAAGCATACCATATGCCTTCTTTATCATTCTATCTACTTGCCACTTTCAGAGAGTTATGGACTTGGACCTCCAGATCCCACTGTACATCAATGTTGTTGCCATTAATTGTATATTTTCCCCCTTACATTTAACCTCCCAAATTGCAACACCTCACACTTTAAACTCCATTTGCTATTTTTGTGGCTGATCTACATCACGTTGTATACCTTGACAGTCTTCTTCACAGTCCATGACCACAGACTTTGGAAAAACAAAATATACTGTGGCCAACAGTTTGCTTCCATCTACAACTAGTTTCATCTCAAAATACTATCAGTTTTGATAAATGCCCCGTTCTCCTTCGGCCAAAAATTTAGTTTTAACTACTCTCTCCTTTTCGAAATAGTGCGTGAAATAGTAGATGCAGATATGTAGAAGAATCAGAAAAACAATCCATTTGCTCCATTCATCAGGTTTTCTTTTTAGTTATTGTAGCATTGGCTATAGCATGTTAGCCAATTAGAATGCTAAGTCATTATAACCCCGCTTAATTGTAACTTTCATAGTGTAAGATCCTGCCCACTGCTTGCCAGTCGGAGTAGCAGTGTGAACGTATGATGTACTGTTTAGATGATGTAGACCTGAACAATAAAGATGCTTGTGCTTCAACCTGTGTGAGACTAAGGTATTTACATGAGCGAGTTTGAGCTCTTTACAGTTATCCAATGCTGCCACCCAAAACGCTTGTAACCCACTATTATTCTTCCGTTCGGCAACATTTTATCTAATATGAGCCTTCGTGGGCCATTCCCCCCCCCCACCCCACCCACAAATGTAGATTCAGAGAATTTAGAAATATTTCTTTAAATATTTTTACACTATTAGCATACCTCGATCTAATGTCCATTTCTATCATACCAATTCATCTTATACGCAGTAGACTTTAAGTTCAAAACTCTAATTTCCAAATAAACTGGCGTTCCTCTTAAACGGCAAACAATATTCTACATGAACACTGCTTCTGGAGGGCTCCTTCCCACTACTTTACTAATTAAATCAATGCCAATATGCAAGATGGAATCTCTTCTGCAAAAATTGATAGATTTGATGTTTAAGAAGGAACTGCAGATGCTGGAAAATCGAAGGTAGACAAAAATGCTGGAGAAACTCGGCGGGTGAGGCCGCATCTATGGAGCGAAGGAAGTTGGCAACGTTTCGGGTCGAATCCCTTCTTCAGATAGATTTGATGCTCTTTGATACAGGAATAATAAGGTAAGCAAGGTATTTCAAAATATTAATCACAAACAATTTATTTATAACATTACTAACATGAGAAATTCTCAAAGAAATTGCATCAAAATATTGCAGAAGAAATCCATGATAGTAATTACTATAGATTGGATACGAGCTACAATCACCGCAAGACATTTTGTGGAAAAGCTGGCAACAAAAAGAGAGCAACAAGCAAGAGTGTTCTACCTTGCTAGAAAGAGTTTTTGTTACTGCTGGTGTTATAGGTGAGGGTGCAGCAGACGGGGAGCCAAAGTTGAAAGTAGGCAATGCCGTAGCTTTAATTGGCAAAGATACTTCAGGAAGTACAAAGGCTGGGGCCTGGACCTGCAGAGGGCACAATATTGCATTCATTATTTTAATACACTGTCATTTGACAATCTCCAGACATATTGCATAACTCTTGTAAAGAGCAAGTTAAATTACATGTTAAATGCCATTTGTAAGTTATGCATGCAGAATCATAGAGTGATACAGTGCGGAAACAGGCCCTTCGGTTCAACTTGCCCACTCCGGCCAACAATGTCCCAGCTACACTAGTCCCACTTGAGTTAGATAGAGCTCTAGGGGCTAGTGGAGTCAAGGGATATGGGGAGAAGGCAGGCACGGGTTATTGATAGGGGACGATCAGCCATGATCATAATGAATGGCGGTGCTGGCTCGAAGGGCAGAATGACCTCCTCCTGCTCCTATTTTCTATGTTTCTATGTTTGTCTGCGCTTGGTCCATATCCCTCCAAACCTGTTCTATCCATGTACCTGTCTTAACTGTTTCTTAAACGATGGGATAGTCCCAGCCTCAACTACCTCCTCTGGCAGCTTGTTCCATGCACCCACCACCCTTTGTGTGAAAAAGTTACCCCTCGGATTCCTATTAAATCTTTTCCCCTTCACCTTAAACCTATGTCCTCTGGTCCTCGATTCCCCTACTCTGGGCAAGAGACTCTGTGCATCTCCTACCCGATCTATTCCTCCCATGAAACAAGAAATAGGATTTCAAAGCTCACAATTTAACCCCAGTGTTCAAAACCATTGTTAAATCATTGTGGTGATGTCTTAACTTGAAGAACTTGAGTGAAATTTTGATTTTGATCGAATTTCCTGTAATACTGCTCAACAGCTCCAATTCCATTAGACGGATTCAGCTACAGCCATTGTTTTGTCTAGTTTTTTTTCACGGCAACTCCAGTTCATTATCCTGGACGCCTAAAATTATGGCCCTGGCAATTTTTTGTTTGCTTCACTCCTCATGAACACTCGCAGCCAATGATTGATTCTCATTTCACCCTTCCTTCTCCCTGGGCCAGCCAAGGGAGCCAAGAACTGTTTGAAAGCAATTATCCTTCGCCAAAACATAAGTTGCAAAGAACAATTTAATTGCTTGGGATATACAACGGGAAGAATTTGGGGACTGACAATGACAATTCTCTAGCAATTAAAAGCACAAATATAGAAGTGTTTAGACCAATTATATCAATCATTATCATTTTAAATTAAGGTTAATGTTAATTTATTAATCTCTGGTCCTTCTTCAATCTTCATCACTTGCCAATATGTGAAAATGAATATCAAAATTGGGAATGTGAAACCCTAAGAACTCTCTCACACTGATTTTATCCTGAACTGCAGCCATATCAACTACCTACTGCTGCCTGATTCTAATGTTCCAACCAAAGTGCTGGAGTAACTCAGCCGTTTGAGGAAGGGTCCCGATGTCACCCATCCGTGTCCTCCAGAGATCCTGACCTGTTGAGCTACTCATGTACTTTGCGTCCTTTCGGTGGGCGAAGAAGGGCTTGATGGTGCACATAGGGAGTGATGTCGGAAGCCAGGGCTCTAAACAGGCGCGGCGGTGCGAGTCGGGGATGGGTCCTGCTCGGTCCGTCCGCTAGATCCGACATATGTTACAAGGGGTTCGTTAAATCGCAGGTTTACTATGTTGTCTTTGCGAAACAGTTAGGAGGGAAGATTGAGAGCATAGTTAATTCGTTCACGACAGAGAGACACGACTGGGAAGAGCACTTGCCACACCATCTGTGGCCCCTCAGGGAATTTCAATGCCGAATGTTGTTTGGATTATAGGGCTGGGCGGACTATCAGTCACTAAGAAATTGGTGTTTAACCTGTACCTGCAGAGATATTTAATGCTGATACACAAGTCACAATAAAGCAAGCCTGGAGACAATTTATTCTAACCTCCTGTGCAACTCTTGAGTAATGCGCCTTTTCTCTCTTCATTTTTCCTCCAGCTCCTCCAGACACAAGGCCATTAGTTGCATGAGAAACAGTTGCTTGATATGAGCAGCTTGTGTCACTACAATACAAATAAAAAGGGAGAAAGTCTCGGAATTGCTGATTAGAGAATGATAAAATATTTCAAAATGCCTGTCTGCAATAAACCAATGCTGGAATTGCAGGTAACATACCTTTTTGTTGCTTGAAGGCTTACTTCAGAAGGTACAGGCGACTTTTCCTTTAGTCTCTGTAATCACAAACCGATGGAATTTAATTCTTGGACTTAATATTTTAATTCTAATTCTAACTTTTTTAATTTCTTAATAGTATTTTTAGCTTTGGCTGGGCCCAAGCACTTTTGCATGTTTTTGAATGACAACTGTTCAATGCTAATGACACTTTGTAATGACTTATTCCTCTATTTAAACTATTTTCTATAATTCAGAATTTTCCTATTACATAATGATTTTACAGAGTTCAACAGAGTAAAGTGAAATATATATTTTAATAGTGCCACTGGATTTGCTTTAGAGACAGAACATTTCATTAACCATGTCAGAAATCACACAACCCAACCAAAACTGCAGAGAAATCATTGGGTCAAATCCCAGATTTTTACTAATCACCTCCATTATCAAACTGGTGGGAGCAAAGTATTATTTTATTCAGATAATATTAAGAGAAAATAATAAATTACCAGATAAATGAGCAGCACTGATTTTAAGCAGCAAAAAAAGTTAAATCCCATGGTGTCTATTTCAAATTACTATAAATTATTTTAACATGTTGGTTAGCATAGATTAGAAATATGAAAAATAATAAGCATTCATTAATTAGCAGCAAAAACTGATTAAGCTGTTAAACAGACAACACAAGGAAATTTTAAAAGTAAGATTAATTTCTTACATTGTTTCGGACTTCAGTCTTGTTAATATGTCTATTACTCTGCCATCCGGGGGTAAGAGATGGCTTGTAAAACATGGATCTATTTGCTGTAACAACTGTAGGAGTCTGAAGTTTCTGGACAGGAGGAGACTGGGTTTCTACCTGAAAATAAAAGTAGGAATTTATAGATTAACATCATTTTTAATTTAGCTACGAAGTTAGACCCAAAATGCTAGAGAAAAGGAATAAGTAGCGTTTTGGGTCAGCTTCTTCAGACCAATTCATTTAGCTACATTTGCAACTACGTCATTATGCATCAAATTCGTAGCCATGAATTCTAAATGCTGTTTGCTGTGGAAATATTTGAAAGTACCAAACAATATCCACCAAGCAAACTGAAAATAAGCAGCTATAAGTTTACAAAAAACAAAATCTGTAGTACAGTGGCAGCCCTTCTTCCCAAAGCCCTTCTCCTTCCTTTTGCCAAATCAAGCATGAAATGGTTTACTGTAGAAACAGCGCAGTATTGTACGTGGACAATTGAACTACTTTTGCCCAGTAACAGCTGACTATACTGTCAACAGTTGCTCTGGCAGGATTGCGCTTTTGCAACTTAAGCTCATTTGGCCTCTGTTGCCACTGCCCTATTCCACATCACAGCTGCAGCACTCAACGTATTATGAGCACTGTCAAGCCTTTCAAGCAGGTATCTACACTGGCATGCTGCAAGGGGCGATGCTGTATGGAAGCAGATGTTTTCAATATCATCAGTCAAACAGAAACATTTATAGAGGCCATAACCAACACAAGACTTTCTTTCACTTATGTACAAACTAGATTATTCAACGATTGCACACAACCATTTTATTTCTATTCTTCTGCTCCTTTAATAGATTTATCATTGATGTTTGCTTGGCAAAAACACTTAAAACTATAAACACTATATTTCATCCTAGTCTTTAATCATCCGTTGCATTTGGATAGGGATGATCAGTACAGCTTTGTGCATGGCAAATCATGTCTCATCAATATAATTCAGTTTTTTTTTGCATTCACTTATAATTAAGAAGTGAATAAGAGGATTGACAAGGGAAGAGCGGGAGACATTATCTACATGGATTTTAGCATGGCCTATGACAAGGCATGGCAGACTGGTCTGGGAGGTTATAGTCGGGGTCACTCAGCGTGGAAACAGGCCCTTCGGCCAAACTTGCCCATGCCGACCAACATGGACCATCTACACTAGTCAATCCTATCTGTTTTTGGCCCATATCCCTCTAAACCTATTCTATCCATGTACCTGCCCAAATGTTTCTTCAAATGTTGCGATAGTATCTGCCTCATCTACCTCCTTCGGCAGCTCGTTCCATAAACCGACCCCACCATTTGTGTAAAAACGTGGCCCATATGGTTCCTATTAAATCTTTCCCCTCTCAACTTAAACCTATGTTCTCTGGTTTTTGATACCCCTACTTTGGGTAAATGAATCTGTGCATCTACCCGATTTATTCCTCTCATTATTTTATACACCTCTATAAGTTTATTCTTATCCTCCTGCGCTCAAAAGAATAAAGTCCCAGCCTGCTCAACCTCTCCCTATAGTTCAGGGACAATATATTACAGTTGTACCAAAAGTTGGTTGGACCACATTTGGAGTGTTTTATGCAGTTCTGCATGTCAGGCATGTCTTATTATAATAAGGATGATATTAAACTAGAGAGGGTGCAAAGGAATTTACAAGCATGTTGCTTGCATTGAGAGCTTGAGTTATAAGAAGAGATTGAAGATAGGAATGAAGGAAACCAAACAAAGATTTATAAAATGATGCGGGGCATTGATTGGGTATACACAGTCTTTGTCCCACGGCAGGGAAGTCTAAGACTAGATGGCTTAGGTTTAATGTGAGATGGGGAACATTTAAAGGGGATATGAAGAACAAATATTTCCACACAGAAATATATGGCAGATATGGAATGAGCTGCCAGAGATGGCGGTAGAGGCAGGTACAACTACAACCTTTAATAATCATTTGAACAGGTACAGGGATATGAAAGGTTGAGAGGGATCTGGTTCAAACTCGGAGAAACAAGATTAGTTTAGATGGAAGAGTTTTGCTGCGGGGTCTATTTCCATGCTGTATTATTCTATGACTATACAAGATTAAATATTTAACTTACGGCCAAACATTTCAAACATGCCCTAATTAAAAGATACAAGAGCACAAGCTTCTGTACGAAAATAAATTGTCTAAGTAATATCTTGAAATCACATTTTTAGATTTGTAAAGGTTCATATATAATACCTTTCTCATCTTGGACTGCCACCCAGTCAGATCTATGGTACTTCTCTCCAAAGGCTGAAGCAAAATTAACATTGTAAGTATTAGCAAGAGTTTTAAACGATCATTAAATAATAATTGCATACAAACAGGAGGGAGAAGAGAGTAAAACTTGCAGAATAAGAAAAACAGTTAATAAAATGATTTTTATACTTGTCAAAGTGTTTGCCAAAATCTGCCTACTTTTAAAATGTCAGCTTTAAACCAGGTATTTTTTTGCTTTGAAAGATTTGTGTACAATAATCAGGAATAGGCTTTTTAAAATTTAAAAAGAGCTTCCTTCCACTGCAGCTTTTATGAATTTTCTGCTTCTTACTTAGTGAGAAATGGAGTTCTATTAACTTATCTTTTGGACTATTTTGAAGCATTTCAATGACTGTGTGTACAATTTGCAGCACATTACTTGAATGGAAGCATTAGTAAAGAGCTATTCTGATCCTCAGTGCATTTAAAAGCACTTTACAAACAACTAATATAGGCTCATTATTACAATATTCCATCATAAAAACTCTGAGAAGGTGGAATTTATACATGACAAAACGTACATTATAATGATTTGGTATCTTTCATAAATTTAACAAAAGTTATAAATCACAACTCATCTCAAAACAAAGTTTGCCAACAGCTATTGAGTCAATTAATTCCAAAGTCTGAACTGTTCATCAATAACTTTTTTCCACTTACCGTCGATATTGGAGATTCTGCTGCAGATGGAATCCTTTTAGCATCCTGAAATCACAATACATCAGATGCTACAAGGTTTTATACTTCACTATTTTTATTTTTCATTCCCTTCGCCTTTTATATTTCTTTATATCAATACCCAATGGTGTCACCTACTGATATCACTGAATGGCAACTCACGTACTGTCTGGACAAAGTCTCATGTACTCAGTCTGCCTATTTCTTTCATTCAGTACACAATTTTAGTTTAGTTTAGAGATGCAGAACTGAAACAGGCCCTTCGGCCCACCTAGTCCATGCCGACCAGCGATCCCTGCACATTAACATTATCCTACAAACACTAGGGACAATTTTACCGTCAATTAACCTACAAACCTGTACGTCTATGGAGTGTGGGAGGAAACCGGAGCTCCCGGGGAAGACCCACACAGTTCACAGGTGGAACATATAAAAAAGGAACAGGCAAGCACCCACAGTCTGGATCAAACCAGGTCTCTGGCGGTGTAAGGTAGCAACTCCACCGTGCCGCCATAAAGGATCCCCAAAGATTCAAAATGGAAAAGACGTCCAGGAAACATAATATTTTATAGTAACATTTAAATTAATGTTCGTGTAACTAATAAACTCTCCAGAGATGCTGCCTGCCCCGCTGAGTTACTCCTCAACGAACATTAATTAATTTTTTTTCTCAAGCTGCCAACTAGGGCTTGAACACAATGTTTTGATGATCAGTGTAAGAAGAATGAATGAATACTTTATTCTCATTATAACATGTAAACATGTACAATGAAATTTAAAATGCCAACCAGTCAGTGCACCATTCACACATTATCTAAAAGCTAACGATACGTAAAAGAGAAATGTCTAAAATAAACAACTAAAATAAATAACATGAAAAAAAAAACAAGCATAAAGCATAAACTGCAGATGCTGGTTGTGACCCTCTGAAGAAGGGTCACGACCCGAAGCATCCTTCTCTCCAGAGATGTTGACGGTCCTCTTGCTTTTTGTGTCTATATTTGTTTTGATGATCAGTTCTTTTACTGAGCCAAGATTGTCCCCTCATCTATATTTTTATTCTATCCAGTTGAAATGAACATTCCTAAACATTGTGCCGGCTCCAGGAGTGAATGGCACTCATTTTGCAGGAAAACAAAACTACCTGATAGCACAAAAATAAAACACAAAGTGCTGGAGGATCTTTAAAAGATCAACCCATGTTGAAAAGATTTGCCAATGTCAACATCAAACAAACTTTAAAAAAATTAAACAGTACAACAAATATCTGAAATTCAAACTATGAGAACATACTGCCAAGGGACTCGACATCTTTTCTAAAGACTGGAGAATGCGTCTGGCTGTGGCACTTGTCACTCCATAAGATGTTGAACTTGCTGGTTTTGCTTTCATCCGTCTCCTTATTGGAACCTAGGGTTCAAAAATATCAGAGTTTATTTCAACAATGCTTCAGGATACTATTCATTTCTGTGGAGAAAGAGAGCAGAGCCAGGAAACGCATTCCACCTCAAAAATTGATCATAATCAAAATCAAAAGCATGAAATAAAGTATTTGTAGGAAGGAACTGCAGATGTTGGTTTAAACCGAAGATAGGCACAAAAAGCTGGAGTGAACACAGCGGGACAGTCACGATCTCTGGAGAGAAGGAATGGGTAATATTTCGGGTCGAGTCCTTTCTTTAGTCTGAAGAAGGGTTTCGACTCGAAACGGTACCCATTCCTTCTCTCCAGAGATGCTGCCTGCCTCGCTGAGTCACTCCAGCATTTTGTGTCTATCTCTGCATGGAATATCTACATCTCTCAGTGCCTGCCACAAGCATAAATTTGACATATTCTATTACTACAGATAGGAGTAAGAACTTAAACGGAGCCAAAGTAGACTTGCGTCCGATTAAGCCAATTTTCAAGGATTAGGCGAAAAAATGTAGTTGAAGTACAGAACACAGGCTATTCAGCCTCTTGTGGGTTCAAAATGATCACGATCGATCTTTGCATCACCTTCCTGCAACAACCCTAAATATCTTAATACCTAAACATTTTAATGATCCCAGTTTTAAATATATTTAGAAATTCACTCAAGAAATGTCAGCCTGGAAGAAATGTCCACAATGTCAAACTGCTTCAGAACTTGCATCAATCAAAGCACTTGTGAGAGTTTGTGTACTTATCTTGCCAGCTGCCAACTGAAAACTCAGTGCAACTTGTGCTGAAAACAAAACAAGAACTAAAACCACAACAGTAATGAGTTGACAGGCAGCGAACAGATGGACTGATCACTGGAGGCAAGAAATTGAATCCTGCCAATATGCTGCGTAACAGACTGACTTGGCACATAAAGTGTGACATATCACCACTCAGTGCAAGACAAATCGGGAGAAAATGGAAAAAGCTGTGCAGCAATTTACTCACCATGGTTACAAAATAATAACTGTTGCCTTTCCGATCTGCTTACATGTGAAGCAGATTTAAAACAAGTTTGGGCAAAAATCCGTATAGAATATTGTTTACGTTCTAATGTCGATAGATACATTTACAAGGGCAACACAGTGACAGAGATGCTGCCTTACAGTGCCAGAGACCCGGGTGACTGACCACTGGTGCTGTCTGTACAGAGTTTGTACGTTCTCCCTGTGGGGTTTTTCCTGGGGCTCTGGTTTCGTCCCATACTCCAAAGACGTACAGGTTTGTAGGTTTGGCTTTGGTAACATTGGAAATTGTCCCTAGTGCGTAGGATAGTGCTAGAGAATGAGGTCATAAGGTCAAAAGTGATTAGCAGAATTAAGTCATTCGGCCATTAAGTCTACTCCGCCATTCAATCGTAGATAATCTATCTCTACCTCCTAACCCCCATTCTCCTGCCTTCTCCCCATAGGTGAAGAGGCCACACAGGTGAAGAGTATACAATTCAGTTATTCAGTGGAATGGGTGCTGATGAGATCAACAGGATGCTACCCAGGCTTGCGGGCTTATGTTACAGGGAGAGGTTGCATCGGCTGAGATACTTTTCTTTTGGAGCGTAGAAGTTCTCCTTAATTGAGGTGCACAAGATCACGATGGACATGGATTAAGTAAACGCTCAGGCTTTTTCTCTGGTCACAGGAAACAAAAATAAGGGAGCTTAAGTTTAAGATGAGAGGGGTGAGATTTAAAATGGACTAATGGCACAACTTTTTTTTCCATTTTGAGGGTAGTCTGTATCTGGAATGCGCTGCCAGAAACTACAGCAGAGAATCAATTACGATTTTTAAAAGCCATTGAATAAATATATGGATAGGATAGGAAGAGTTTAGGAGGGATTTTTAAATTTTATTTTAGTTTAGAGATACAGGGTGGAAAGAGGCCCTTTCAGCCCACCGGGTCCGCGCCAACCAGCAATCCCCGCACCTTAACACTATCCTATACCCACTTAGGGACAATTTTTATATTTACCAAGCCAATTAATCTACATACCTGTACGTCTTTGGAGTGTGGGAGGAAACCGACGATCTCGTAGGTAACCCCCGCAGGTCACGGGGAGAACGTACAAACTCCATACAGGCAGCCCCCGTAGTCAGGATCGAACCCGGGTCTCTGGCGCTGCATTCGCTGTTAGGCAGCAACTCTCCCGTGCCACCAAGGGATGTGTGCTAAATGCAGGCAAATGGGACTAGTACAGTACAGCATGGTCAGCATGAACAGGGTGGGCTAAAGAGCATGTTTCCATGCTCTACGACCTCCCCTGGCTGATCTCCACCCCCCTGATCCTCGTGCCTTTCACAAACCTCTCCTGTCTGCTCCACATCACCCATTTTTGTCCTCCTTCCCCTCATTCTACTTACTTCACCAAAAAGACCACCGGCTACGGGAGTCAAGATCATCCCGTTAACAGGGGCTCGAGGCCCCTGACCAAGGAAGAACACAAGGGAAGGACTTGAACTTTATTTCGCCTTCCATCACAGTGAGGAATGTGTAGGAGTCACTGTGGTGGATGTTCATATTAAAATGTGTTTTTGAGTCTGTTGCTTTTAATTGTATGACTGACCTGGCCAATGAAACTCCTCGTATGTTGCAAAACATACTTGGCGAATAAAATCTGATTCTGATTCTGATTCACAAACAGTTCATCCACACTCTTCCTCCCCATGCCAGCTCCTGGTTCTATCCACCACTCACCCTAACATCATCACCTTCCTTACTTATCAGATTGTAGCACTGGCAGCCTTTAGTTCAGTTTATTATTGTCACACGTACCGAGTTAGCGAAAAGCTTGTTTTGTTGCATGCTTTCCAGTCAGAGAAATCAATCCCCCACAGTGAACAGATACAGGATAAATGGAATAATGTTTTGTGCAAGATAAAGTCCAGTAATTCTGATTAAAGATAGTTTGAAGTTCTCCAATGTGGTGGATCAGGACTGCTCTATAGTTGGTGATAGGATGATTTAGATGCCCAATAACAAACAGCAGGAATAAACTGTCCCTGAATCTGAAGGTGTGTTTTCAAACTTCTGCACCTATCCCCTGATGGGAGAGGGAAAGAGAGGGAATGACCGGGGTGGTCTCTGATTATGTCGGTGGCCTTGCCGAAGCAGTGTGATGTGTAGATGGAGTCAATGGAAGAGAGGGTGGTTTGTGTGATGGTATGGCTACGTCCACAACTCTGCAATTTCTTGCAGTCTTGGATGGAACTGTTCCCAAACCATGCTGTGATGCATGCTGATAAAATGCTTTCTATGACACATCTGTAGGAATTGCTGAGAGTTGTTGGGGACATGCCAAACTTCATAAGTCTTCAAAGGATGTAGAGGTATTGGTGAGCTTTCTTGGACAGTCCTTCTATATGGTCCAGGACAAGTTGCTGGTGATATTTACTCCTAAAAACTTGAAGATTTTCTACATCGGCGCTGGATGTATATTTGTGAAATTGATAACAATCTCCTTGGTCTCGCTGGCATTGAGGGAAAGGTTGTTGTCTTGGCACTAGGTCACGAGGTTTTCAATCTCCTTCATGTACTCCGTCTCATCATTATTTGATGTAGTTATACACCCACGACTGTGCACCCAAATACTGCACAGTAAAGGAGGCTGAGAACGCATCCTCGTGGGGCACCAGTGTTGAGGATTATCGTCGAGGATGATTTGTCACCTTCCAGCAGTTGTCTTTAACTTCATCCTCGCCTCACTTGACTCCACCTGCCTTCTTTTTTCTCACTTTCGTCTGCCTCCATTCATAAACCCACCTCTTGCCTCCTAACTCCACCCCGTCCTGGTTCCATATGCCCGTTATCCTTCATCCTTCCACCCCTATGGTTAGCTCGATTGTAATCACATTGTCTTTCCGCTGACTGGTTAGCACGCAACAAAAGCTTTTCACTGTACCTCGGTACACGTGACAAACTAAACTCAAACTCCCCAGACCACCACTTGCTCTCTCCGCTTAATGCTAATTATCTCCCCTCTCCACTCTGTCGTGATGCAGGGTTTTGTCCTGAAACGTCATCTGCCCATTTCCCTCACATAAAAAATACCTCCACAGATACTGCCTGATCTGTCAAGTTCCTCCAGCAGCTTATTTTTTGTTCCAGCATCTTTTGCTAAGCTCCCTATCTGTTGATATACATAAAACGCTGGAGCAACTCAGCGGGTCAGGCAACATCTCTGGAGAAAAGGAATACGTGACATTTCGGATCGAGACCCTTCAGACCGAGTCAGGGAGGGGGACACTGGACACAATGTATGGGCATACATTGACGTAAAACATCACTAATTACTTTTCTCCAGAGATGCTGCCTGACCAGCTGAGTTGCTCCGGCATTTTGTGTCTATCTTTGGTGCAAACTAGCATTTGCAGTTCCTTCTTACACCTTTCCTGTTGCATTGGAAATAAACTAAAAGAGCGTACAGCTCTTGCAATGATTTCATCTGCTTGAACTTATGGCTTAATATAAAATATTTAAAAAATAAGATTGTCCTTTGATCTGGCTCTCAAAATTCAAAGAACTTCCCATTGTGAAGTATGTTTTTAAAAAGTTCAAAATTAAAAAAACAGAATAAAGAATCACGCGATTGCCTTTACCTGATACGGTGTACCTCGCATTTGAGGAGTCCTTCCTGCTGCTGCAGCTCCACCATATGTAGTCTTGCCAGGGTAGAAAGGGGAATCCCCAAATTGGCTTGTATTTAATAATGACGTACTAATAAAAGACTGCAAAAAGCAAGACCATTTTGAATTTCAGTGTTATAAGTGTGTACGTAATGGTTAGACAAATTCAATCCAATCACATATACTTACTGGAGGCGAACTTCCGAAAGCTGAGAGATTAAAAGATGGCCTTTTCAGGCTTGTAGCGGGTTGTTGGGGGACTGACTGAAAGCGGTCCCCCTCTGGAGACCACAAGGGCGGTAAAGAAGCATTCCTTGAAGTTATCACATCTGTATTATTAAAGCAATAAAATGTTTAATCTAGAATATTTTTGATAAATTTGAGTACTGTTAAAAAATGTTCATCTTTGATTAGCATTATTGGTGGAACAGATCCTTAACTAGAATATTTTTAAATTATTCTTGTTTCTACAAATGAACACTTCAGATATGTAACATTCGTCACAAACACCAATTAGTTTAGCAGACATGTGGCGAGGAAGGTGCCAAAGTCAAGTCTGTTCTGTTGCAGAAGGAATTGTGTCACAATGGACATTGTCACTAGAAGAGGAGAAATAAACTATAGAAGCAACACAAGGGAACAGCTCACTCAACCTGACACAGGTCCAAAATAGAGTTGGGCTTCTGGGAGATGGTATAGAAGAGTAATGAACTCAATGAAGTGCTGAAACCCAATGCTCAGCTACCCAAACCTGGGCATAAAGTCAATTTGGCACAATGACAGGAGTACGTTTCTGGTGTGGAGCATTTGAGACATTACTACCGAAGACCAACCCGGGTACATGGTCAATTCAGACACAGTAAAGGACCAACATGATGCTCCTTTAGCTATTTATAGTTTTACTATAGGAAAATCTGTAGCTTGAGCAACTAAATAAAATTGAGCAACACAAATTTCACTTTAAGATTAGTTAGCATATATTCATGTCCACAAGCCAAGGTACACACAGTCAGAAGTGTTGTTCTACCATTCATTCAGATTTCTCTTTTGCTCGATCTCAACTTACTTACATTAAGATACCTTATGCTTCAAGATCCTGCAACCAGAAAATTAATCTAACATCTTCTTAAAACTAATCTTAAAGTTAAAGTCTTCATAAATCAACCAATATGGGGAACTCCCGGGTTACGCGAGGGTTTTATTCCCGAGAAATGTTTGCAAGCTGATCTCACAGCAAGTCAGATATCTACTTTATTTTGTAACTCATATGGCACGCGGGTGCGCGCATACACACACACACAAACAAATTCTTTAATTAAATAATCACCCTATCACCACCCATTAGACTAATAGAACATATATTAATGAATACCATGAAACATATTATTACTAATTTGAAAAATGTACAGAAGAATTTGTGTTGTTTGATTTCATAAATCAGGTTAAAAGGTCATAAGTGATAGGAGCAGAATTAAGCCAATCGGCCTATCAAGTCTACCTTACCATTTAATAATGGCTGATCTATCTCTCCTTCCGATCCCTCTTCTCCTGCCTTCTCCCCCTAACCCATGACACCCGTACTAATCATCGGGCTATTTGTTACCCAGGGAGCCCGTGTATAGAGATTAGATTATTTTCTTAGCCGCATCTCATAAAACAATCATTTTGGCTGCCACTTCAATCATTGTTGTTGACCAGGTGGCACGGGTGGTAGAGCTACTGCTTACAGTGCCAGAGATCCTGACCAAGGGTACTGTCTGTATGGAGTTTGTACATTCTCCCCGTGACCCATGTGGGTTTTCTAAGAGATCTTCGGTTTCCTCCCACACTACAAAGATGTACAGGTTTGTAGGTTAATTGGCTTGGTATAAATGTACCATTGTCCTTGGTGCGTGTAGGGTAGTGTTAATGTGCAGGGGTCGCTGGTTGGTGCGGACTCTGTGGGTCGAAGGGCCTGTTACGGCGCTGAATCTCTAAACTAAATACATTTCAGTGACTCAGGTATCTTTTCTCAATGGTACAGAGTAACACCCAAAATTCTAAATGAGGCTTAACCTGCACATTAAACACAAATTTACAGGCTACGACTGGTAATGTACAGGTCACGCCAGTGAGAGGTTTCTACTATTCTCAATAAATGTATTCCAGGCCTGCTGGCAAAATCAAGTAGAGCAGGCAGAATTCGTAAAGGGAGTAAATTAATTACATCTTTCACATAGATAGGCATCGACTCTACACTTTAAAACTTAACCAACAAATGCCATGTGACCTTATCGATTATACTAAATGACCGAAGTACAATTTTATCAAAAGCTATAATATGCTTCCACAAGTTACACAAAAATCGTATTTTTCAAAGGCAATATTTATGAGGAATCTTTTACCTTTATCAGAGGCTCTGGAAGAGAAACCACTTGTTGTAGAGATGTTATCATCTTCATGCAGAGAACCAGTGTCTTTGATTTCCTTTACCAGTGAGAATCCTGAATTGCCAATGGGAAATGAAGCGGACGTGGATGGTTGACAATCATGTGCTGGTGTATCTACTGCCGCACAATTAAAGTGTGTTCGATGAAGAGCGGGTCGCAGTAGCAGCATGTCCGAGAAATTTAAAGCAGTTTTGCTTGATGGTGGGCTGACTGTAAAAAAATGAGAAATGAGGTTATCATCTAATCACAGACACAATTCAATGTGAGCTTGCATATTTTAGTTTCCTCTTCAGGTCATGAATTATCACAGACCTAAGAGAACCAAAGTTAACATGAATGGAAAATGAACATTTCAAGGTATAACATCCATAATTTCACATGACGTAAGAGCAGACCTAGGCTATTCGGCCTATTGAGCCTGCTCCACCATTCGATCATGGCTGATCTATTTATCCCCTCTCAATCCCATCTTCCTGTCTTCTTCCTGTAAACTTTGACACCATTACTAATCAAGAACCTATCTAGTTCTCCACTTTTACTTGTTTGTGGAACAGAAGCAGATTCGGACAAACAGGATTAAGAGCTTTGGAACGGATGGATACAGAAGTAACATGCAAAACATATGTTCAATGGGAAGTTACTTCAAGTGTCTTTGTGTGGATGAATAAAGTCACGCAGAAATGAATTGAACAGATAAACCTATAAATATCACGACAATCCAATTGCACAAATGAAAAGTTTAGGAACCGAATTAAAAGAAACGTGGCGAAAATCAGAACAATATTAAAACGCATAGTACAATATGTACTGGTGTCAAGAAAAATTCTTTAAATATGAACAAGAAAATAGAAGCAGGAGCAGACCAGTTGGCTCCTCGTGCCTGCCTTGCAATTCCATGCCTGCTCCCCAAAATGGAAACTGAATTAATAGAAAAGGGACAGCTATGTTTCCGTCAGTTCTTTGATGCACACAACTCAGGTGAATACCAAGTTGGTAAGAATGAAATGAATGACAGTAAGAAAAATCAACTAATTTTAGGAAAAGAAAAGTAACAGGGACAAATTTAAGTCATAGAGTTGCACAGCACAGAAATAGAAAATATGCCACCGCGCCGACCTTTTTGCCCATATATACTAATCCTATTTGCCTGAATTAAGACTAAATCATCAATGTCTTGCCTATGTAAATGTCTGTAAGTTAATTGATGTGTTGGACAGAATTTTAGTGGAAGTGGTTTGAAGGTTAGGGTCAAGAACTCAGGAGAGGAATAGATTGGGTAGAAGCACAAATTCCCCTTCCCAGGGAAACATGAACCAGAGGACATGGGTTTAAGGTGAGGGGGGGGAAGATGTAATAGGACCCTGAGCGGTAACTTTTTCACACAATGGGTGGTAGGTGTATGGAACGAGCTGTTGGAGGAGGTAGTTGAGACGAGTACTATCACAATGTTTTAGAAGCATTTAGACAGGTACATGGATATTATAAGTTTGGGGGGATATGGGCGAAATGCAGGCAGGTGGGACAAGTGTAGATGGGACATGTTGGCCGGCGTGGGCAAGTTGGGCTGAAGTGCCTGTTTCCACGCTGTGAGACTCTATAACTGCTTTACGGTGATGTTGGAATTAGGCAGCAGCACCCCAGAATTTTCTGTTCATTATGCGCATCAATGATTTAGATACAGAATTTGCAGAGGGGTGTTCAGAAAATAGTAATTAACATATTGAGAAATGAAAGATGTTGTATATGACCTTATAACCTGATTTAAGAAATCAAAGAACACAAATTCTTCAGTACACTTTTCAAATTAGTAATATGTTTCAAGGTATTTATTAATATATGTTCCATTGGAAACAGGGCAATGGAATGCAGAAATTAAAAGGCAGATTAAATCCTACATGATGAAAGTGGGCTTGCTTGAGCTGTGGTTACAGCAGCGGTGCATTCTGGATCAAAAAGGCAAAGGTCAGATCTCATTGGGCCTGACCAACATAACATTGTTTGCCAATGGTCTCCAATGAATCATACTGCTGGGAACACTCTGTATGGTGGAACAACTATGTATTGGACAGTGCAAAGTAAGTCTCTGCCTAACTGCTCCTTTCACAATTCCCATGTACCTTGAGACCATAGACAATTATAAACCGAAAAAACCCACAGCTACTTCATTCAACTTAATTAAAACACACATAAAAGCTAAGAAGAGCACTTACAATTCACACATTTTATTGAAGACCTGTCGCCTCATTTGAAAGAGCAGGGGTATGATAAATATGCCCACCATGACAGCATAAAACAGAGGAATGTATCTGGCCCCTCAGCGAAGGCAATTTAAAACACTCCTGTATTCAATGGCAGACCAGTGACACAGCAAGAGGACAGCTACTTGGTAGATCAACCTGGCTTAAAAATTTGAAAGGACCTGGGAAACAAAATCTTACTCAATGACAAAAGCACACTTGATGGCTGAGTGACATAGTCCTGCTCCTGATTCATATGTTTGGTACTTTCAATACAAAGATTGACACGAAAGAGCGGGGCTGTTATTGGAGAAGAGGAGACAGATTATTTTGATACAAGACTTTTAAGCAAAGCTGGTATGGCTCGAAATAGATATAAATACCTCCTCTAACCTCATCTACTCCATCTGGCGTTCCCGAGGTGGCTTCCTGCACATCAGCACAAGACCAAGAGTAAACTTGGTGACCTTTTCGCTAAACAATTACCTTCGGTCTGCCAAAGGCTATTGGATCTCTAGGTTGTGAAATATTTTAACTCTTCTTTCCATTCCCACCCAGACCTTTCAGTCCTGGGCTTCCTCCGTTGCCAGAGCAAGGCCACATGCAAAGTGGAGGAACAGCACTGCCATTTCCATTCGAGTAGCGTACAATCCAATGGCATAACATAGAATTTCCAATTTTAGGTAACCACCTATTATACCGCCATACAACCTACCTCTTTCTACCCCCACAACCAACTTTTTCTTCACCCTCTCCTGGGCCCCACCTAGATTTCCATCCATTTCTCCACTCCCCTCTCCTCTACTTTCCTCCCTCTAGCTTCGTAATTCGCAACTCCAACTGTGTCTCACACCTTCCGTTTTCAATCTCTGTTCTTTGTTCCAACCATCAATCCCCTCACCTGTATCCACCTATTACTTGCCCCCGTTTGCCCTGCCTCACCCCTCTTCTAGCTTTCTTCTCCCCCCACCTACAATCAGTTCGAAGGGTCCGACCTGAAATGTCGCCTATCCCTGTCCTCGAGATGCTGTCTGACCTGCTGAGTTACTCTAGCACTTTGCGTCCTTTTGTGTATTAACCAGCATCTGCAGTTCCTTATTTCTAGATAAAAATAGGCTGTTTTCACTGATTAAATAATCACAGGGTTGGGATTTATAAATCCAAGAACAATTTTCAAAATGAGCCAAAGAACAGGGCAAGTTGTCAACAGAAAAAGCACGTAATTGCAGTTAAACACAAACTATGCTGCAAATAATCCAAAACAAACACAAGTGCAAGCTTCAAACCCTTAATAACATTCTTTGCAGATAATCAGATTCAATTTTCATGATCGCAAGAGGGCCCAACCTTGCAGGCAGTAAAATGAGTCACTTCTGCAGGGGATTATTTTTATACAAACTTTCAATCATGACTACTTTGTGCCCTATGAAGAACCTTTTTCCATTGAAAATTATATTGCCTCTATCCATTTTCTACGTACAGAAACATCCCCACAAACCCACTCAAGCATTTAATTATAAACCTACCTGCTGTATTGTTGGTTGCAGATGTTGAATTATGTCTTCTATTATCAAATAGCAGGGTCTCATTTACAAGGGCTGGATCATTATCATGATTGTCAATCGATCTTTTTGCTTCGACTGGTTCCACCTTGGAAGTGTGCCCAAAGTACTTCTGCAGCCATCCAGGTACTATATTCTTCACAGTATCTGTAACTCTGCCAATGATTCCCTGTGGATAAATGTATTTAAAAATGTAAGAAAAGATCTTTAACTTGACCACAATAAATTACAATGAATCAAAAAAGATCCGTCTTAACTGGCTCTCACAAATATCTAAAAAGGCTTCAAATGAAAGGCTAAACAATTCCTAATGTGATAAGAAGCATCGAAGCAAAGTTTGTTAGCAGAATAAACAGAACAAAATAAAGAGGTGAAACTAACAAGCAGCTAACAAAGCCGCTCATCCTTATGGGTAAGATATTTAACAAATTACAATTTTTCAGAATTTAACTTTTGCAAGAAGCCTGAACTCAAAATTGAAGTCTCAAATATTATTATTGCTATTCCGATTCTACCACAAACTACAAGATTAACATGTTATAAAATGAGAAATCATAAAATTATATGCCTGTGAAGGTCATGCAGCCATTTGCGCCTGTTCCAAATTCTTCGCTAATTGCTCCGTTAGTCTAATTTTCCTTTCCTATTCTCTTTGGGGAAATTACTCTGTTTTGTTCTTACTCAGCTTCCACCAATTCTTCAGGTATTCCATTCCAAAATGAAACTTACTTCAGATTTGACTTCAGACACTCTCCTCTGCCAAGCGAGCTGGTCCTTGCCTTTCGACTCCTCCCACTTTCTCCAAGTCAAAGGCATAGCTATGGGCACTCGCATGGGGCCCAGCTATGACTGCCTCTTTGTAGGTGCATTGAACAATCCCTATTCCAGGCGTACACTGGCCCTAACTCAATCTCCGCTACATTGACGACTGCATTGGTGGTATCTCCTGCGCGCATGCACAACTCATGGACTTTATTAACTTCACCACCAATTTCCATCCTGCACTCAAATTCATTTGGACCATCTCCGACTCCTCCCTCCCCTTTCTTGATCTCACCATCTCCATCGCAGGACATAGACCATCGACTGACGTCTTCTACAAACCTACTGGCTTCCCAACTATCTCGACTACACTTCAACCCAGATGTATACATTTCTGAGGAGAAGGAATGGGTGACATTTCGGGTTGAGACCCTTCTTCAGACTGATGTCAGGGGATGGGCAGTATAGAGATAAAATGTAGTTGGAGACAGTAAGTAAGACTGTTCGGAGAACTGGGAAAGGGAAGCGGGTGGAGAGAGAGGGACAGCAAGGGTCAATGTTCATACCGCTATTATATTATAAGCTACCCAAGTGAAATATGAGGTGCTGTTCCTCCAATTTGCACTGGGCCTCACTCTGACAATGGAGGAGGCCCAGGACAACGGTCAGTGTGGGAATGGGAGGGGGAGTTAAAGTGTTGAGCAACCGGGAGATCAGGTAGGTTTAGGTGGACTGAGCAGAGGAGACTGCTTGGTCTCGCCGATATACACACCTGGAACTGCGAATACAGTAGATGAAATTGGAGGAGGTGCAAGTGAACCTCTGCCTCACCTGAAAAGACCCGGGGGTCCTTGGACGGAGTCAAGGGAGGAGGTATAGGGACAAGTGTCGCATCTCCCGCAGTTGGAGGGGAAAGTACCTGCGGAGGGGGTGGTTTTGGGTGGGAAGGGACGAGTTGACCAGAGAGTTGCTGAGCGAATGGTCTCTGCAGATAGGGGTAGAGGTGGGAAGATGTGGCTAGTAATGGGACCCCATTGGATATGTCGAAAACGTCGGAGGGTTATGTGCTGTATGCGACGGCTGATAGGGTGAAAGGCGAGGACAAGGGGGACTCGTTCTTGTTACGAATGGGGGGAGTGGGAGCAAGAGCGGAGCTGCGGGATATCGAGGAGACCCTAGTGAGAGCCTCATCTATAATGGAAGAGGGGAGCCCCCGTTCCTAAAGAATGTAAACATCTCCGATGACCTGGTATGGAACACCTCATCTTGGGCGCAGATGCGGCGTAGGAATTGGGAGTAGGGGATAGTCTTTACAGGAAGCAGGGTGGGAAGAAGTGCAGTCTAGATAGCTATGGGAGTCAGTGGGTTTATAATAGATGTCAGTCGATAATCTGTCTCCTGTGATAGAGACGGTGAGATCTAGAAACGGTAGGAAGATGTCAGAGATGGTCCAAGTGAATTTGAGTGTAGGGTGGAAATTAGTCATGAAGTTGGAAGTCAGTGAGTTCTGCATGGGTGCAGGAGGTACCACCGATGCAGTGATAAATGTAGCGGAGGTAGAGTTCGGGGACAGGACAAGTGTACGTCTGGAACAGTGATTTTTCGACATACCCTACAAAGAGGAAGGCATAGCTGGGGCCCATGCGAGTGCCCATGGCTAAGCCTTGGATTTTGAGGAAGTGGGAGTCGAAGGAGTTGTTAAGGGGTTGAGTTCAATGAATATTGATTTCTCTAACTTCAAGTAATCCCTGTATTCCACTCTCTCTCCATCCCTCTCCCACCCAAGTCACACCAGCTTTTTGTTCTTTCATCGTGACTTTTTTGCATTCATTTGTTCTATATCTCTCTAAATCACCGTCCTTATCTCTTGTTTCCCTTTTCCTGACTCTAGTCTGAAGAAGGGTCTCGACTCGAACGTCACCCATTCCTTCTCTCCAGAGATGCTGCCTGTTCCGTCCGCTGAGTTACTCCAGCATTTTGTGTCTATCTTCGGTTTTAACCAGCATCTGCACTTCCTTCCTACACACTTACTTCAGATAGGCGAAAACGAGAAGCTGGTGTGATTTGGGTGGGGGAGGGATAGAGATAGACAGAGGGAACGCCGGGGCTACATGAAGTTCGAGAGATCAATATTCATACAGGCCCATACTAAGCTTTTCAAAAAGGGGGGTGGCATGACAGGATTACAAAAAATGTTTATGTGCGCAAGTGAAATGTGAAGTCCCTCGTGGCTGGGGTTCTAGATGCTCTGGGGTTTTAGATGCTCTCTGGTGTCTTCTGAGCCTTATTTTGGAGCATTTTTGCACCAAATTTATGATCAATATTTCAGAAATAATTTTGGTTGAGTCAAGAGTAATGAGCGGGTGAATGGGATGATTGGGGTCATTGTTGGATACATTTTTTTAAATCAAGAATTGTAGTTGTCCTTGCTTAAATAATCAAGTTGTACTGTTGTAAAATGTTATAAAGGAGCATGCAAAACTGCAAATAAAATACTGTAACTTTTAGAAAATGTTTTTGTGTGTTGATTTGATTGCCTGTTACTGTTCGACTGAGTGTGTGCAGTGAACCTTTAATGGTCCTTCTGACCTAATTGCAGAGTTGCCAAGTTTCACCGAGCGTTTCCGTATTTTGATGGCTGAAAATCAGTATTTTGTTGAGGAAATCGGTATTTCGCACATAAATGCAATACTACACAGAAACTAGGTTTTTGAAAATGTATTTTGCATGCAACCTCATGTATTCTCAAATATCAGTATGGAATACTGAAAATCAGTACCACTGAAATGTGAAACCATTTTTGAAATGTGAATTTATAATTCTTGATTTTGATTCAATCGTATCCTTATAACTATAAAACTCTGATCTTGGATGTGTGTTTGTGTGTATTTATTTGCTTGTGTGTTTCCACATCTTCTCGAAAAAACGACACGCGAATGGGAATTTTTTAAACATATTCTGGTAGAGATTTACCCCCAGGAGTCCCAAATCAGCTTACCTGAAAATGTTGTGCTTTATTTCTTGAGTTATTAATAAAAATGTTCACAAATCGAATCAAACTTTGAAATCAAAACGCCTGTTTTTCGCTGATGACGTGACAATGGATCTGCCTGCCTGCCGTCTGCTCGCAATGCGACTGGCGTCACCTCCCACCCATCCCTCCTCCCCCCATTGTTCAAAAGTCGCCCTGTCGACTGAAGACCAAAGATCATAGCTGAAGACTGCGTCGGCCCAACCAGCGCTCCTTTGGTCGATCGCACCTCGGCTCTCTCACCCTCCCCTCTCGGCTCAGGCCTCCCCCCACCTCTCTACCCCCCTCCCACCTCTCTACCCCCCTCCCCTCTCTCTCCCCCCCCTCAGCTCCGCTACTCCCCCCTCTATCTCTCCCCGCCCTTCTCTCTCCTCCCCTCGGCTCAGCCCAGGCCTCCCCCCCTCTATCTTCCCACCCCCCCCTTCGGACGGTCATGTCACACCACTGGGCTGTAAACTGCCGAAACGAAATGAGATGCTGTTCCTCCAATTTGCATTTAGCCTCACTCTGACAAGAGGAAGAGATCTAGGACAGAAAGGTCTGTGCGGGAATGGGAAGGAGAATTAAAGTGTTTAGCAACGGGAGTTCAGGTATGTTCAGGCAGACTGAGCGAAGGTGTAACACCTTCATGCCCAAGTTTATAATTTGTTTTTCTGCCTCCCAGCCTACTTCTATTTACTTCCAATGGATTCATGCGTTGTGAGCTCAGTTAACGTTTTTCAGCTACATCCAGTCATTCTTTTGACATGCATCAAAGTTATAGAATAGATGTGCTTTAAACATTTTGTTAATAAAGTGTCTTCAAATAGAAATGAACACTTGAATGTCTTCAATGTACTGCACACAATTTTCTTGGGTTCAGTTTTGTCTTTGATTAGTTGAATATATAACACTATATTTGCATCAATCAAAATCTTTAATTCAAGCTTAAAGTACAATCACTAGATTTCCCACTGAATTGAGCAAACACCCTCGACCACTGCTACGCATCCATAAAGGCCTACCATTCCACTCCTCAGCCACATTTCAGGAAATCTAATCACCAAGCTGTGCTTCTACTCCTTGCCTACAAACAAAAACTCAAGCTGAAGAAAAGCAAGATCTCAAGCCGGAAAGGGTGCAGAGAAGGTGCATGCACCAAGAAACACAAGTAGCAAATGTAAATTTTGTGTTGATTTATTTACTATTGACATACAAATTTCATGAGAGGATGTTGCCAACACTCAAGGGTCTGAGCTATAGGGAGAATTTGAGGAGGCTGGGACTCTATTCCTTGGAGTACAGGAGGATGAGGGGTGATCATCATTAAATAATGAAAGGGATAGATCGGGTAGACACAGTCTCTTGCCCAGTGTAGGGGAATCAAAAACAAGAGGACATAGGTTTAAGATGAAGGGGGAAAGATTTAATAGAAATCTGAGGGGTAACATTTCACACAAAGGGTGGCGGGTGTATGGAACAAGCTGCCAGAGGAGGCAGGGACTATTGCAATGTTTAAGCAACAATTAGGACAGGTTTAGAGGGATATGGGCCAAATGCAGACTGATGGGACTAATCTAGATAGGACACGTTGGTTGGTTTCGGCAAGTTAGGCCAAAGGGCATTTTTGCACGCTGTATGAAACATAGAAAATAGGTGCAGGAGTCGGCCATTCGAGCCAGCACCGCCATTTAATATGATCATGGCTGATCATCCAAAATCAGTACTCCGTTCCTGCTGACTCTAAGACTGCAATGACATTTTTAAAATGCTCTTCTGCAAGACTTCCTTTGCAAAGAATGATCAAGTTAGATGCAAGAGTTCAAACCAGATATATTATGGCAGGTGCATGAGATTACACACCTCCTGCAAAAGTTAGCTATATTGTCCTAATGTAGAAATAACCTTAAAGCTCATATCATCAATTGTACATAGCTTCAAAGATTAAATTAATTGAAAACTGAAACATACTGAAAATCTCTCTTTTTTTTTTAAACTGTCAAAATGTCTTCAGAATGACAAGTTCAATTGCCATTTTCTGTGGTGGTTATTATGGTGAAAAAATTTAAACGTTAACATCTTTCTGTTACTCTCTTTCAATGCACATGGGGCTCCGAAGATGTCTTCCTTTCCATACGTTTTCAAAAGCCATTAATCACCTTTAAAAAAAAAAGATTTGGTCCTTGATTCCTGCCTTCCTGCAATGGGTCCAGGAACAACCTTTAAAATCAGTAGATGGACATACGATCATAGTGATAGGAGTAGAATTAGGCCATTCAGCCCATCGACTACTTCGGTATTCAATCATGGCATATCTATCTCTCCCTCCTTATCCTATTCTCCTGCCTGCGCCCCATAACCTCTGACACCTGTACTAATCAAAAATCGATCCATCTCTCCCTTAAAAATATCCAATGACTTGGTCTCCACGGCCTTCTGTGGCGGAATTCCAGATTCACCCTCTGACTAAAGGAATTTCTCCTCATCTCCTTCCGAAAAGAACGCCCTTTAATTCAGAGGCTATGTCTTTAAGTCCTAGACTCTCACAATAGTTGAAACATTCTCTCGACATCCACTCAATCCAAGACTTTCACTTTTCTGTATGTTTCAACGAGGTTCCCCATTTGGAATTTTTTGAGGATGTAACTAAGAAATGGGACAAGGGAGAGCCAGTGGATGTAGTGTTCCTGGACTTTCAGAAAGCATTTGATAAGATCCCACATAGGAGATAAGTGTGCAGAATTAGGGCACAGGGTATTGGGGGTAGAGTGCCAACATGGATAGAAAATTGGTTGGCAGATAGGAAACAAAGAGTATGGATTAACGGGTCGCTTTCAGAATGGCAGGCAGTGACTAGTGGGGTACCGCAAGGCTCGGTGCTGGGACCACAGCTATTTACAATTTTAATGATTTAGATGAAGGGATTACAAGTCACATTAGCAAACTTGCAGATGACACAAAGCTGGGTGGCAATGTGAACTGTGAGGATGCTATAAGAATGCAGGGTGACTCGAACAGGTTGCAGTTCAATGTGGATCTGGCCAACCAAGGATAAATGTGGATAAATGTGAGGTTATCCAGGAAGGCAGATTATTATCTAAATGGTGTCAAGTTGGGAAAAGGGGAAGTACAACAAGATCTGGGGGTCCTTGTTCATCAGTCAATGAATGTAAGCATGCAGGTACAGCAGGCAGTAAAGAAAGCGAATGGAATGTTGGCCTTCATAACAAGAGTTGAGTATATGAGCAAAGAGGTCCTTCTGCAGTTGTACAGGGCCCTAGTGAGACCACACCTGGAGCATTGTGTGCAGTTTTGGTTTCCAAATTAGAGGAAGGACATTCTTGCTATTGAGGGAGTGCAGCGTAGGTTCACAAGATTAATTCCCGGGATGGCGGGACTGTCATATGCTGAGAGAATGGAGCGGCTGGACTTGTATACTCTGGAATTTAGAAGGATGAGAGGGAATCTTATTGAAACATATAAGATTATTAAGGGGTTGGACACGCTAGAGGCAGGAAACATGTTCCAGATGTTGAGGGAGTCCAGAACCAGGGACCACTGTTTAAGAATAAGGGGCAAGCCATTTAGAACGGAGATGAGTAAACACTTTTTCACTCGGAGAGTTGTGAGTCTGTGGAATTCTCTGCCTCAGGTTCTGGAGGCTGGTTCTCTGGATACTTTCAAGAGAGAGCTAGATAGGGCTCTTAAAGATAGCGGAGTCATGGGGATATGGGGAGAAGGCAAGAACGGGGTACTGATTGTGGATGATCAGCCATGACCAGTATGAATGGTGGTGCTGGCTCAAAGGGAACCTAGCATAGTCACACCCTACTGCTCCAAAGGCACAGCAATAAGATAGTAATGCAGTTATTGGTCAAGTCTTCATTTGCTTCTCTCAACCTCAAATTGAGTTGTATTGCTTACTTTCCATTTTTCCTGCAACCTCTCATTCCTTTCATTCATCATTTCCCCCAACCCCTTCTGCCTTTCCTAATTTCAAGAATCTGGTTATAAAATTTACCCTTGGATGGCCAGATCCACATTCAACCAGAAAAAACTCGAGGGAAAATGAAGTTTCCCCCCCCCTTGACAGGAAGAAACTGAGATAAACCCACGGTAACAAACAGAATACAATAGAAAATTCTGAAAATCGTGACAAGAAATTAACATATTGAATAGAACATCTTACTGGAGCATGAAATTTAGTACTGCAGCCTGAGAAAATCAGAATTTATGAAATGATGCCTCAAGATGAACCTTATTGTTTACTATCCTGCAGTATAACCTTCAGCTTTTCACCAGTTACTCTGTATAAATGTCCTTGGTAATGCAGCTAAAAAACCCAACTTAGAGATGATTTAACACAGAAAACATTTTTTTCTTCAGAGACAAAAGCCACAAATGAATCCAAGCCAAAGAAGCCTGATCCAAGAGCATGGCTTTCAAACAACAGCTATTGGAGATAGTTAGAAAGGGACTTGAAAAGGATAAAAGCTAAATAACGGAGGACTCAGCGGACAATAATATGACAAAGAATATCCCAACCTCATTGACAACAGTTAAGGGAAATGTTATTATTAAAATGGGAAACATTAACAGAGGTAGCAATACAGCTTAAAGTGGGATCCACGTAAGATGATCAGGAACAAAATTAATGACAGGAAGAAAAGGATAGAAAACATAGGTGTGTCTGATTGAATGTTGCTGGTGAAGGTAGGAAATTTAGCTCACAGTAGTAATCGTAGCCGACGTAACAATCAGCCCATTTTAACCAGATTGAGATTAGTTTAATATTGTGTACACCTGGGTGCAATCAAATTCCTTGTTCACATGAAGCTCGCAGAGTGAACAATAGTGATAAATACAACAAATGCAAAACAGCAGAATGGCGCAATATTGTTGTGAAAAAAATATTAAAACAATAATGCAGCAACTGAATCAGGGCCAGCTAAAATTTGACAGCATTTCCAGGAAGGAGGTGTGAAAGAGGATATTGGTTCAGGAATCTGATAGCAGTGGCGAAGAAGCTGGACGTCCAGGCTCTCAACTCCTATATCTTCTCCCAGAAGATAAAATACTGTGGCCCATCCACAATTGGCAGTTGAGAAACAGAGGATGCAAATGGCTGAGTTGGGTATTGTTGGCAAACAAGTGGAAAATGACATGCCTAATGTCACCTATATGTAGTGGAAAGATAATAAAAAGCAAGTCACCATATACAAATACTCTGAACCATCTGACAATGTTTCAGAATAGAAGCCTAAAGTCAGTGATATGCTGTCGACAAATATATAAGAATGGAACCCAGGCTTGTGTAGTTCTAATTTCCTTAATTCTACTGGTAGCCGATGAACCTTGTCCTAAGCTTGGGAATTCCTTTCACAAACCACTGAATATTCCTCTCCTGAAGACCTTTGATACTACATCCTTCAGGCAATGTTAAGTTTCATCTACTGAAGCTCCTGCAAACAAACTTGTGGTGTCTTATCGCCGAAGAGGCAGTGCACATTCGGAACAGGAGAAGCAATGGGCCATTTACCCTTGATGTATAATTCCACCAATCAACAAAATAATGACTGAACTGCTTATTCAATGTGTTCATGCATTATTCCCAGATCCCTCAATTCCTTGAACAAACTGTAAACTCTGCCTGACTGACCTTGCACTGTTCCCTCGGGTAGAAAGTTCCAAAGATTTTTCTAATTTCAGTCCTAAATGTACTACCATTCAATCTAAGGCCTTGGTTTCAGATTTTCCAGCCAATGGATGCAAACCTCTTGGATTTTTGTATGTAGCAATGAGGTTATACCTTATTCTTATAATTTTTAGGGCACAGAAGTAGAACCCAATCAGTCTCTCCTTATATGGCAGATAGCAACCAATCTAGCGAACCTTCCTGCCCACTCTCTATTACAAGTACATTCTTTAGATGCAAATATAAACATTGCAAGGTTATTCCCAAATAAAGTTTTAAGACCTGCAGCAGAACCTGTATACGTCTAGTACAGAATGACAATTGTTGGTCTGCCAGGTATCAAGAGATCGGTAGAAGAACAAGAGGTGGCACTGCAAATGGCACTCTTAAAAATAGCGGAGTCAGGGGATATGGGGAGAAGGCAGGAACGGGGTACTGATTGGGGATGATCAGCCAATAGCCAAAAGGCCTACTCCTGCACCTATTGTCTATAAATGGAAGGAATTTAACAAATACATGGGATTTCTATATGATATAAACACATAAATTTTACATATGCAGCAAATGTTACTGAATGCCTTACTTTACGCAATTTGTTTTGGTATTACTGTCATGTGCATAATACAATGAAACACCTTGATGGGATGCTATGCTATCCAGTTAAATCTAACTGTACATGAGTACAATCATCACACACAAGAACACAGGTAGTGCACAGAGAAACATATTAAAGTGTAGATTATAATGTTGCAGTGTTATGTTTCATTACACAGATATAAACACAAATCATATTTATAAGCTAGATAAGTAACATTCTACTCGGACAGCAAAGATATCAGTACACCTGACTTGAGTCCAGAGGGACTGAGAGCAAATTTACTTAAGCCAGTCTAAGGATTGATAGGGGGAGTTGACTTGATGGGCCGAATTGCATAATTCTGATCCTATCACTTATAAACTAATGTTATGGGTACCCGTTTCACTTTATAAGCAATCCAAGATCTTCTCAAGTAAAAATGTTTAATAAAAACCAATGTCCCAAAAATAAAACTAGACATATATCAGAAACAGTAGTCATAATAACACACAACATGCAAATCTTCTCTGCACTCTTTCCATTTTAACGTCATTTTCCTGTAGCAGGGACTGAACACATTACTCCATATGCTGCCTTAGCAATGTTTTGTGCCACTGTAACATAATATCACAACTTCTACTATCCCTGACTAGTGAAGGCCAATGGATACAACGGAAGGCCTTCTTGACCACCATATTTACCTGTAATGTCGCTTTCAGGTAATGATGTACCTGCACACCTAGATCCCTCGGCTCTGCAACACTCCCAATAGTCCCAAGCATTAAATTACATTGACCATTCCTCAGCCCACTTGCCCAACTGATCAAATTCTTGGTGTGATATTTCAATAATGAGATTTGCTTTAAAAATCGGGCAGGTGATCGAAAATGTAATTTACATTTTTTTAAATCATGCTACAATATTTAGTTATTTAATAAAGCATAGAATGAACATTAAGAAGAAAAGCTGATCTGTTTACTGTACATATGTATAATTCAGAATAAAAACATTTGGCGATAATCTAGCACTGGTTCTCAGAACAGAAGAGCAAAGAATTTTTTTAAATTGTAGGAGGGGGGGGGGGGTTCATATTAAAAAAAAACTAGCTTTCAAGTAGCAGCAAGTCAGAGCGTTGTAAAATATGTGGCGTTAAAGAAGTACTCCATCAACTCCGCGCCAAAACACCCCCCCCCCCCCCCACACACGAGGACATGCTGACAGGAAGGGAGAATTGGGAGCAGCCTTAGCCCGTAGATAGACACAAAATGTTGGAGTAACTCAGAGGGACTGGCAGCATCTCTGGAGAGAAGGAATGGGTGATGTTTCGGGTTAGGGGAGAGGGGGACTGGTGGCATGGAAAGGCCGAGGGCCTGCAACCGGGGGAGGTGAACAAGGCCGGGAGAAGATCGCAGAGCGGAACGAGGTTTGATCGGGAGGAGGTCGGCGAGGTGGCCCCTGCCCTCCCCTCTTCATCCACAAACCCAGTAGCCAGCGGCACCCCTCCCTCCTTTCTCCCGCTCCTGCTGTTGTCGACAGGCCCGGCTGCTCAGCGTTCCCTTGAGGTAAAGGCAAGGCCTTGCCGACTGCCAGCACCAGGCCGCGGATCACACACAACTCCGCCGGCGCCACCGCCATTTTTGTTATCGATCCCTGCAAACCCGGCCGCCGGTTTCCTCACCTGGTTCTTGGCGTACGGTTTGCTGATGATGTGGTGCCGCTTGTTTCTGATTTTACCGCCGCCGGCACCTCCTGCCGCCGCCATTTTGCGGCTCTCTTTCCCGGCCGCTGCTGCTCGCGCCGCTCTCTGTCTATCTCCTAGCAGCCGGGAGGTTGGGGGGGGGGAGGGGAGGGAGGAGGGGTGGAGGGAGGGGGGAATTCCCGCAACACACGCTTCACCCCCCCGCGTCCGCGTCACACCGCTCGCTATCACCGCCAAGCAGTCGGGAGATGGGGGGGGAGGGGTAGGGGTTCGTGCTTCACCCCCCCGCGTCCGCGTCACACCGCACGCACGCTCGCGCAGCTCTCCCTCTCTGGAGGGGGAGGGGCACAGTGGTTGGGTGGGGAGTTGGTAGTCACGCCTACGTCACACCACAACGCGCGCTTCACCCCTCCCCCTCTCCGTCTGCGTCACGCCGCCCACTCGGAAGGCGTGGGGAAGGGGTTGACGCTCTCAACGTCACGCTCCGACCCGCCCTTTTGCCGCAACGTGCGCTTCACCCCACCCCCCCCTGCGCACGCCCGTCTGCGTCACAACGTGCGCCTGTGCCGCTCTCTCTGGAGGGGGTGGGGGAGCGGCTCACGCTCTTACGTTACGCTCTGACCTGCCCTTCACCGCCCGCCTGCGCCGCGTTCTCTCTCTCTCTGGAGGGGGAGGGGAAGGGTTCACGCTCTTACGTTACGCTCTGACCCGCCCTTTCCTCCTCCCCCCACACAACGTGCGCTTCACCCCTCCGCGTCCGCGTCACATCGTTCGCCCGCGCGCAAGCGCAAACACCTTCCCTCCGGGGGGCTTTTTTTTCCCCCTCCCTC
>CM075995.1:588644-644892 GCA_038087875.1 Malacoraja senta
TGTTCGCCAGTATGGGCGAGTTGGGCCAAAGGGCCTGTTTCCACACTGTATCACTCTATAATGTGATCATATGTTTGTTTACAAAGACATTTGGTTGAAACAGTAATGTCCTTGCTAAAAATTAAGAACTGTTTTAATGCCTGAACAATTAATTATTATAACTGTTGCTAGTAATCCAGAGACTACTTGATAATTCTATGATGTACTGTTTGGTTCTTCCTAAAAGCAGTAACTGCTGTAGAGTAACTTGAATGTTTAATATGCAGGTAACAACTTCCAGTTTGGAAACAGTGGACCTAGTTTTAACTTCAGTGCCACCAATTCATCAAATGAGGTATTTCAGTTTGGAATGGCTTCAACAGGAGCACCCCAGCCGGCTGCCCCAGCCAGCGGCTTTCAGTTCAATCCAGCTCCTACATTTCCCGCTGGGTAAGAACCTCAATACGAAGTGTGAACATTTTCTGAAGTGAATGAGTGCTTCTCTGAAGTTTTCTTCATGCTTTACACCAGCTACTTAATAGTGTGAAATAGGATATTATCAAAGTAATACATTTACAATCGTATACTGTACACTGCAAGGGCCAGGAAGCGAGCAGGCAAGATCATCTCTGACCCCTCTCACCCTGGCCACAAACTCTTTGAATCACTTCCCTCTGGAAGGCGACTCTGGATAGTCAAAGCTGCCACAGCCAGACATAAAAAACGTTTTTATCCACGAGTAGTTGCTCTACTCAACAGCCAAAAATCTGTAGCCTCCCTTTGATCTGGTATTTTGTTGGTTCACATGCTTGATCAATAGTGTTTTATCATTAATGTTTTATTATTATTAATGTTTTATGTGTCATTCCTAACTGTCACTATGTCATGTTGTTACTTGTGGGTGGGGCACCAAGGCAAATTCCTTGTATGTGAATACTTGGCCAATAAACTTACTTACTTATAGTGTCAGACACAAAATGCTGGCGTAACAGGCAGCATCTCTGTAGAGCAGGAATGGGTGATGTTTTGGGTCGAGACGAGGCTTCTTCAGTATAAAGGGTCTTGACCCGAAACGTCACCCAGTGATGCTGTCTGTCCTGCTAAGTTACTCCAGCTTTCTGTGTCTATCTTGGATATCTATTAGTAAGGCAATATTTGATTTACTTACCTATTAACTTAATGTTCTCATGGTGGTTAACAAATGGTGCATAATCAGTAAGTAATTAGAAATTAGTGCAATTAGAAATTAGAAATGTAATTAGTAATTAGAAATTAAATGATCCAAAAAAAAACGTGAAGCTACTTGATTGTTTGCAGTCAGGCATCCATGTTCATTGCGTTCATGTTGTCTGAAGCAGTAAACTTGCAGATGGTTGTCAGGTGAGTAAGTGGTTTGACTGCTCAGTTGGCGAATTGTATTTGCCTGGTGTATTTCTCAGCATGAAACAAAATCTTCAAGAAAGCATGAAATGTTGCTGTAGGTCAGATTTAAATTTTCAGGGTTTAAATTATTTTATTACCAAACCACAAGACCTAAGTTTTCCTTCCTTCAGGTTTCAAAACCTCGCAATTTAAATGAGATTTGAAATAAAAATCTTGACTTTTGAATTTGTCATACTGCCTTTTCGCCCAATTAGCCCATGCCGGCCCACATGCCCCATCTACACTAGTCCCACCTGCCAACGGTCAATAACCCTCTAAATCCTTGGTCCTTGGTCCTTTCAAGAGAGAGCTAGATCGGGCTCTTAAAAATAGTGGAGTCAGGGGATATGGGGAGAAGGCAGGAATGGGGTACTGATTGGGGATGATCAGCCATGATCACATTGAATGGCTTGAAAGGCCAAATAGCCTACTCCTGCACCTATTGTCTACAACCCTCTAAACCTATCCTGTCCATGTACATATCCAAATGTCTATTAAATGTAATGGGAGTACTACCTCCTCCGGCAGCTCGTTCCAAACACCTACCGACCTTTGTGTAAAAAGAAAGTCGCCCCTCAGGTTCCTATTAAATCTTTCCCTCCTCACTGTAAACTTATGTCCTCTAGTTCGCGATTCCCCTACTCTAGGCAAAAGATCGGTGCCTTTTTCCCCAATCTATTCCAAACTAATTGGATTACTTGAAGCCTTGTGGTTATAATGAGTTCCGTTTACCTGTGTGTAAATTTTGGGGGGAATCAACAGCAAGAATAACAGTGCCAATGTGAAGTTGATTTCAAAAACAGTGGAGTTGCTGCCTTACAGTGCCAGAGACCCGGGTTCGATCCCGATTACGGGTGCTGTCTGTACGGAGTTTTACGTTCTCCCCGAGACCGCATGGGTTTTCTCTGAGATCTCGGTTTCCTCCCACATTTCAAAGACGTACAGGTTTGTAGGTTAATTGGCGTGGCATAAATGTAAATTGACCCGAGTGTGTGTAGGATTGTGTATAAGTGCCCTGGGGATTGCTGATCTGTGCGGACTCAGTAGGCCGAAGGGCCTGTTTCTGCGCTGTATCGCGAAACTAAAAACACGAGCACCGGTATTTTACTCTCTACTAAGTGGTTGACATGTAAGTCGGTCAGTAACTGTTGTTTTTCTTTTCTCTTGCATAGGGTTGGTGCCGCCAATCCTTTTTCTGCAACGTCTGGTGGTCGTTCTGCCGTTACTGGTCGTAAGATAAAGACTGCTGTTAGACGCAAGAAATAATTGTTACAGCTGTTTTAAAAAGCAGAGCTAATTATTGAAAGTGTATTTTCCATAAAGAGCTGGTGCCCCTGCATTAATAATTGAGTTGTACCTCCTTCTGGGCTTGTGTCAGATCTACCTAGGACCATTTGAACATGCATATAATTGGTCGCTGCTTTTAGTTGCCTGGTGATGGGTGGACTGTAGATTTTTTTTTTTTTTTTTTTTTTTTGTGAGAACCCAGCAGTGTCATTAGTTAAGGACTTGGCATGGTCTGGCTACAAACAACTTGCAAAGTGAATGGCTTTGTACATTGATACCTCTTCATCCGCACCACTAGATATTGTTCATAACCCACCTAATTCTACTGAAAGGTTGTACAGACTGAAGAGCATCAGTGAAAATAGGGCTGATAATTCTGCAAAGATTTCATCGCGGTATGTGTGAAGTATGTGAATGTGTAGATGTTAAATGGATGGCCTGTTGTGCACTGATGTTTTCTGACTGCAGAATGACTGATGAATCATACTTGGAGGACATTCAAATGAGCTGTCTTCATTTCATAGAACATGTGCTTTTTTTAAATCTGTTTTGCTTTTTTGACTTTTCATTTATTACAAACTATTATGTACATATCCTATGATTTTTTCAGTCAATCTACTATTCTTGGACAAAAACCAATCTGTGAACTTGAATTTTTTTTTTTGTTATAGCAGTATGTTTTTTGTTAAGTATTGTCTATTAGAAGATTTTATTATGTAAATCTCATTATTCAAAGTTGCCTGAATCCATTTAACATCTTTTCTGATATACAAAATTGGGAACTCTTTAAAGTTTGCGTATTGGCTTTTGTGATCCACTTTTGTTTGGACCAAAACAGTGTTGTACAAAGTATTAACTATATTTTTATATTCATTTAAATGGACTATGGTGACTTTGGATAATTAGGAGAACAATTTAATATTAAAGCCATGTTTATTACTGTATGATTAACAAAACCATGGGATAAATGCCATCAATAAAAATGAAGAAATAGTAAAATCACGCGGTGTTCTTCAGTGGAATCCTTTCTATATTGTAATGGTTTAATTCTTGCTTGCCTTTTAATATCAAACGCTGCTTTATATTTGTTGGTTCTTCTGAAAGAGACTATCTAAATGCATCAAAATTACATTTTGGGAAGTCTAATATGGGCAAGACCTACGCAGTGAATGGTGGGGCTCTGGGACGGCATTGGACAGCAGAGGGATCTAGGAGTGCAGGTATTTAGTTCCTTGAAGGTGGCATCACAGGTAGATAGGGTGGTCAAAATGTGTTTTGGCACATTGACATGCATCCATCTGAGTATTGAGGTCGAAGTTATAGTTATGTAAGATATTGGTGAGGCTGCTTTTAGAGTATCGTCTTTAGTTCTGCTCACAGAAAAGATTTAAGAGGATGTAAAGTCAAGGGTCGTGAAAATAGCAACATGGTAAGCATTGCAGATAATCCATAACATTAGTTGAGGGGTAGATTTAAGTTTAGGTCTAGAATGCAGAAAAAGGTCCAATGTCTATAATTGGGTAGAGGTGAATTGGACAGTACCGTAGCTTATGGAAGGACCATTCAGAAGCCTGGTACCACGGGAAGAAGCTGTTCCCATGTCTGATGCTGCATTCGTTCAAGCTGCTGTACCTTCTGCCGGACTGGAACAGGGAAAGGTGGGAGTGGGAGAATCTAGGACAAGAGGTCATAGCCTCAGAATTAAAGGATGTTCCTTTAGAAAGGGGATGGGGAGGAATATCTTTAGTCAGAGGGTGGTGAATCTGTGGAGGCAAAGTCAATGAATATTTTTACGTTCGAGATTGACAGATATTTGAGTAAGGGTGTCGGGTTATGGGTGCGAAGGCAGGAAAATGGGGTTGAGGGGGGAAGATAGATCGGCCATGATTGAATGGAATAGACTTTGATGGGCCAAATGGCATTTTGCTCCTTGAACTTATGATTTCATTTACTTTCTAAGAATGAGTAAAGCTAGCAGTAGATTATGTAACATTGAGCTCTTGGAAGATTTATTTTGTACTTAAAGATCTACGGGCATAAGTAAATGATTCAATGCAGTTTTATGACTGACAGAGCTGCAAGTGGAAGAATCACTCATTTGGCAGTGGATATATTTAAGCTGAGATAGATTCTTGATTAGTACTGGTGTCAGAGGGGAGAAAGATCATGATTGAATGGTGGAGCATACTTGATGGGCCGAATGGCCTAATTCTGCTCCTGTCGCTTAATGACTAATGATCAGGGTGAGACAAGTCTTTGATTATGTTAGCTGCTCTGAGACGATGTGAAGTGTACATAAGAGTCAATAGCGGAACTCTGGTCTGTGTGATGGACTGGACTACATGAATAATTTGGCCAGCAGATTGTGCAATTCAATTTTGCAAGAACCACTGAGCTTACTTTTACTTCCATGTGCAAGGACCTGGTAAAATTCACCATGCAGTTCTCGAGGCTACTGGGCAGGCACTTATCATTCTATTTCCTGCCTCTGGCTAAAGTATAACCAAGGTCCCAAGCTTTGAGAACAATAGACCCACAAAAAAAGAGTAGGAATGGGGATTTACACCAATTTCCCCAATAATGTTATATGTTGAAATGATTTCTATGTTCTGGTATAGAAACCATCAAAGCACCAACATTAGTAACTGCCCTTTCAGAATTTCTGGGCACAAAATTTGACCAGGTTTGTCATGATGCTGAGACAACTTGTTGAATGAGGCAAACCCTGACACTGCATCTCGTGTTTGTTATTGAAGGACACATTTATTATGAGGACAGGTCATGTATTAGCAGAATTAGACCATGCGGCCCATCAAGTCTACTCCGCCATTCAAGCATGGCTGATCTATATCTCCCTCCTAACTGTATTCTCCTGCCTTCTCCCCATAACCTGACACCCGTACTAATCGAGAATCTATCTATCTCTGCCAAATATCCACTGACTTGGTCTACACAGATTCACCACTGACCAAAGAAATTTCTCCTCATCTCCTTCCTAAAAGAACATCCTTTAACTCTGGGGCTAAGACCTCTAGTCCAAGACTCTCCCACTAGTAGAAACATCCACTCAATCCAAGCAATATATTATATTTGAGTTCAAAATCTCCCTCTTTAAATCCATCAGCTCATGTCAATGGAATATACTTGTGTGGTGAGGGAAAGTTAAAGTATACACTTGCTGTTCAATCTGATCCATAAAGTTTATCATCAGTGATTGGAAATGTAGAATGGTTCATCGTTCGCTGAGGGGGAAGGTGACAACGAGGCATCCAAACAGTAAAATTAATCACAACAGTGAAACTAGTCGGAGAACTAGGCTGGGGGAGGGACAGAGAGAGAGGGGAAGTAAGGGTTACTTCATATTGCTGGGTTGCAAGCTGCTGGAGCGAAATATGAGATGCTGTTCCTCCAATTTGGGCCTTCCAAAGTGGTGGAAGACCAGGACAGAAATGTCAGTCTGTAACCAGGAGATAGCGTAGGCCTCGGCCGACTGAGCGAAGATGATTGCCGAGCCTGCACTTGGTCTGTTCAGGATTTGTATACCGTGAACACTTGAACAAAAGCTGAAACGACTGCACAACACTTAACAATGAGCACAAATGCAATAAGAATTGTCAATGGCTAGATAATCTGCTTGGTGTTTGAGTCCTAACCGAATCTGAAGAACCCGAAACATCACCCATTCCTTCTCTCCAGAGGTGCTGCCTGACCTGCTGAGTTACTCCATCATGTTGTGTCTACGTGCAACTAAATTTCCAGTCTGGAAAAATCAAATACCATCCAGTTGAGCCTCTAATAATAAAATGATGCACAGTGAATTAATTAGACTGAAGGTCAAATAAAATGATATTTAATTTAATTCATTAAATGTGATGTTTATTATAGGATAGACATTCTCCATACATGCAGGCAACAATGCATGTTTAGAATAATTATCCAAATCTTTTAAATTCCTGACTCCATTAACACTGCAACTTAATATCCTTTGATATATAACCATATAACAATTACAGCACGGAAACAGGCCATCTCCGCCCTTCTAGTCCATGCAGAACACTTATTCTCACCTAGCCCCATCTCCCTGCACTCAGACCATAACCTACCATTCCTTTCCCGTCCATATACCTATCCAATATATTTTTAAATGATAAAAACAAACCTGCCTTCACCACTTCCACATTCACCACTTCCACATTAGCGCATTCCACACAGCTACCACTCTCTGAGTAAAGAAGTTCCCCCTAATGAAACTTATTTATTATTAATTCTCTGGTGCTGGGTACTTCGCTCCAGTGTGGTAATTGCATTCAAGATGGGACTAGCACATAGCATCAGCCCCTCTCACAAGCAGCAGCCTAATAAGCGTGGACTCTTTTTAGTTTAGTTTAGAGACAGTGTGGAAACAGGCCCTTCGGACACCTAGTCGCACCTACCAGCGATTAACACTATCCTACTACACACACTTGGGACAATTTACATTAACACCAAGCCAATTAACCTACAAACCCGCACGTCTTCGGAGTGTGGGAGGAAACCGAAGATCGGAGAAAACCCATGCAGCTCACGGGGAGAACGTACAAACTCCGTACAGACAGCACCCGTAGTCAGGATCGAATCCGGATCTCTGGCGCTGTCCAAATTGGAATTGCTTTAATTTGCTTTACATCTAAGTATTATGGTCCAAATTTTGTTTGTTTCTTTAATTGCAACTAGTATGGTCCTTGTGTCCTCCAGCACACTGCTATGACAATAAGGGGTTGGAAATGAAGCAGTTCAAAAGGGGGGGGGGGGGGGGGAAAGCATCCAGAAGAGGTGAATAAACGATTAATACATCGATCTGAGGTTAGTAATTTTGAATTCTACAGATTGGAATGTTGCAATGTTTAAAAACAATATTTATTCATTAAGAGCCATGAAATGAACACGCAGAATCAAACATTTTGCTTTGATCAAATCTCATGCAGAATTTGTCGAAAATGAATGTTTCAGTGTAAAATATAACATTTAGCTCTCACATTAAATGGTTGCTTTTGCATCAGAATCTGTTTTTATTAATACTGCCAGGCTATTTAAATTTGTATTACCGGGTACATTTAAATACAAGGAATTAACTTGCATTTGCAATCTATGACCATCTCCACAAGCATCTGGATTCACGAATGGGAGTGCCTTTCCCCATGCCCCCACTTCATCTGTCTTTTTTCATTATCCTTAACCTCAAGATCGGAGATAACCCACACAGGTCACAGGGAGAACGTGCAAACTCCGTTCAGACAGCACCCGTAGTCAGGATCGAACCCGGGTCTGGTGCTGTAAGGCAGCAACGCCACCGTGCTGTCCAAATTGGAATTGCTTTAATTTTCTTTACATATTAGTATTATGGTCCAAATTTAATTTGTTTTTAAATTGCAGCTGGTGTGGACCAACACACTGGCTATGACAATAGGGGTTGGAAATATATCAGTTCCAAAAGGAAAAAAACACATCCAGTGAATAAACAATGAATCATCAATTGCCATTAGCTAAATTAATAAATTAATCCACTTTTGGTTCCCGACTAACCTATTTTCTCTCTCCCATTTCATGCTCCTCGCTGTTGGAAATGTAACTGCAGGCAGCATTTATGGACTGTGTAACATTGAGTTAATGTAATAATTTCAGCTGAATAATAAACACTTTTAACTATATGCAAGCAGTGAGTTGTACATTAGTTTAGTGTAGAGATACAGCGCGGAAACAGGCCCTCCGGCCCACAGAGTCCGTGCCGACCAGTGATTCCCGCACAGTAACACTATCCTACACCTTAGTGACAATTTACAATTATACCAAGCCAATTAACCTACAAACCTCTACGTCTTTGGAGTGTGGGAGGAAACCGGACACCCGGAGAAAACCCACGCAGGTCACGGGGAGAATATACAAACTCCGTACAGACAGCACCCCTAGTCAGGATCGAACCCAGGTGTCTGGCGCTGTAAGGCAGCAACTCTACCGCTGCTCCAACATGCCACCACTTTGCAGTATAGTACGAATCTTCCCACATATTACACTCCTGCTGAAGCCAAGGAAGGTTGTTAATACTGAACCTTCAAACCTGGATCAAGAATCCTCATTTAACAGGCAGCCAAAATGATTTTCACCACCAGAAAAGTTGGATTACACAATTAAGCTAAATCTAGATATTTTTTGATTTGGATAAAGAATATTGAAGACTTGTGCCAGGTGGCTGCACTGTAAATCTTGTTCTAATCGAATGGAGCAATTCCTCATCCTGAGAGGTGAGCTCAGAGAATTAGTTAGGTACTTTTACATTTGGACGGGTATATGGATAGGAAAGGTTTAGAGGGATGCAGGCCAAATGTGGGCAGGTGGGGCTAGTGTAGATGGGACAACATTGTCAGCATGGATAAGTTGGATCATAGGATTGACACAAAATACTGGAGTAACTCAGCGGGTCAGACAGCATCTCTGGAGAAAAGGAATAGGTGACGTTTCGGGTCGAGACCCTTCTTCAGATTGCAGTCTGAAGAAAGGTCTCGACCCGAAATGTTACCTATTCCTTTTCTCCAGAGATGCTGTCTGACCCGCTGTGCAAGTCCAGCTTTTTGTGTCTACCTTTGGTTTAAACCAGCATCTGCAATTCCTTCCCACACAGTTGAGTCACAGGGCCTGTTTCCTTACTGCATGTTCCTGCTATTTCAAAGTGTACCTCCATGCCTGGATACAAAGCTATGAACAGGACCCACTCACTTCACGAGGTATTTCTCAATCCACTTTACTGTCTGAAGGAAATTGTGTGACTTAATAAACATAAAGCAGTTTTGTAACACCAAAACCAAATGACAATGGGATTTCAAAACTAATGACAAGGGGCACCTTCAGTAACCTAATCTCAAATATCACTTGTTCTCTATTGTGCTGCATCAAAAATTTAATTGAACTTAAACCAAATAATGACATTCCAAAGTACAATGTCTTGCTTTCCACAAGCAGTATTTAAACTTTAGACAGTGCTCTTCTCATTTGCTTTAGTCAAACCTTGATACACTAAATAAACAAGTTGAAAACGGATGAACCATAGGCTTGAAAAAGATCAAGGGACAAATATACCTTGAGATGTCAAAGACAGCACAGCTGTAGAGTTGTTCAGCGCCTGGGACCCAGGTTCGATCCAGACTACGGGTGCTGTCTGTACGGAGTTTGTACGTTCTCCCCATGAGTTTTCTCCGAGATCTTCGGTTTCCTCCCAGACTCCAAAGACATACAAGTATGTAGGTAAATTGGCTTGGTATAAGTGTAAATTGTCCCTAGTGTGTAGGATAGTGTTAATGTGCGGGGATCGCTGGTCGGTGAGGATTCGATGGGCCGAAGGGCCTGCTTCCTCTTAATGTATCTCTAAAAACTAAAGTTCTTGTTGACATGTCCCACTGTTGGCACCTCGGGAAAGTTCAGCCTCTTACGTACAGTACAGAAATAGTGACCCATCACACCTGTGGCAGCTGCTTGAAACGGTGTTAATTGAGGAAGAGGAATAGATTGGGTAGATGCACAGAGTTGCTTACCCAGAGTAGGTGAATCGAGGACATAAGTTTAAGGTGAAGAGGAAGAGTGAATAGGAGTGGTGGGTGTATGGAACAAGCTGCCAGAAGAGGTGGACGAGGCAGGGACTACCCCAACATTTAAGAAACAGACAGGTACATGGATAGGGCAGGTTTAAAGGGATATGGACTAGTGTAGCTGGGACATGTTGGCCGGTTTGGGCAAGTTTGGCAGACGGGCGTTTCCACACTGTATCACTCAATAATTTAGTTTAGATCCACACAGCCCACCGAGTCCACAACGACCAGCGATCCCTGCACATTAACACTGTCTGACACACTTGGGACAATTTTACATTTATACCAAGCCAATCAGCCTACAAACGTGTACGTTTTTGGAGTATGGGAGAAACCGAAGATCTGGGAGAAAACCCACGCGGTCACAGGGAGAACGTGCAAACACCACACCGTCAGCACCCGAGGTCAGGATCAAACCCGGGTCTCTGCAGGCAGCAGCTTTACCAGTTGCACCACCGTGACACTGAGCTTTAAGCAGAACGTGGCCTGTATTTATAACAATCTATCTAGTTGTCAACATTCAGGTTTGATGTGTCTATTTAAACCACCACAGTACAGCATTTTCAGGTATTTCTCGGTTTTCCCCCCTTATTCAGCATTATCTGTTGATGCTCGTGGAAATATTAAGCAACCCGGTAATTCAAACACGTACATTATCCAGATGAACAATTCATACACTGTGCTAAAATTGCCTGATTAAGTGATAAGATGGTTGAATCCAGCAAAAGGTGTCTAAATTATAGATCCAGGTAAGGTCAGGAATGAAGGTGGGATGGGTTTGCACGAATAATCTCTTTTAACAAAGTCAAATGAAATTGCTGGCAAGATCACACAATTTTAACTATGTCACAACCACTAACAATGACTGTACTTGTATGAGACAGCTCCTTGCTGCAGAATCAACACTTATGCTGTCAACTCTTTAAGTGGCATTTTGAAAACAGAAATCTGGAGAGCATCTAAAATGAATTTGGCTTGTACTCGCTAGAATTTAGAAGATTGAGGGGGGATCTTATAGAAACTTACAAAATTCTTAAGGGGTTGGACAGGCTAGATGCAGGAAGATTGTTCCCGATGTTGGGGAAGTCCAGAACAAGGGGTCACAGTTTAAGGATAAAGGGGAAATCCTTTAGGACCGAGATGACAAAAACATTTTTCACACAGAGTGGTGAATCTGGAACTCTCTTCCACAGCAAGTAGTTGAGGCCAGTTCATTGGCTATATTTAATCGGGAGTTAGATGTGGCCCTTGTGGCTAAAGGGATCAGGGGGTATGGAGAGAAGGCAGGTACAGGATACTGAGTTGGATGATCAGCCATGATCATATTGAATGGGGGTGCAGGCTCGAAGGGCCAAATGGCCTACTCCTGCACCTATTTTCTATGTTTCTATGAATTGGACAAGTTATTTGTCACTTGCTGAACACCAGTAATATTGACCTACAATGAAGACTGCAAATATTCAGATCTTGCCCCAAACAAAATCTTGTAACTGGGTCACAAGTAATAAGATCAGATATATCTTTGCACTTGCTTCTCGACACCACTTACAACTGGGACTTGAAAATGGCACCAAACTGGCGACTGTACACTGGAGACACTAAATTACTGAACTGTATACAGAAATGAATTTCACTGCACCTCGGTACGTGACAAATAAAAGTATCATATCATCGTAAAGAAATGTGGCGATGGAACAGGTACAACACAATATGCACATTATACAACACAATATACCACATTGATGGGATTTGGCTTGGTACTTGTGATAACAATTCCAACATGAAGGTTCCTCCACTTTGCAGTCCTGAGTTTCACCTTTACACCTTATGTGCAGAGACACAACATGCTGGAGTAGCTCAGCGGAACAGGCAGCAACTCTGGAGAAGGAATGTGTGATGTTTCAGGTTGAGACCCGAAATGTCACCCATTCCTTCTCTCCAGAGACGCTGCCTGTCCCGCTGGGTTACCCCAGCGTTCTGTGTCTGTCTTCGGTTTAAACCAGCATCTGCAGTTCCTTTGGCTCGAAGGGCCGAATGGCCTATTTCTCTATGTTTTTCCCCACAAAGAATATCTGCAAGTTGATGAAACATCTGCTAACTCACTGCCAGGTTTAACATTTGACTAAATAAAAAGTTAATATCTCCCTATCGCCAAAACGGAGGAGCACAAAACATCCCGACACAAGGACCTACAGATGCTGGAATGAATATCGAATGGAAATCGCTGAGTAACTACTCACAAAATTATGAAAATAATTCAAAAATATGGAAAATTATAAAGGAAGATAAGAGGAAGTGAAATAATAAAGTCCACTTTTACAATATTTTTATGAGGACTACTAAATCCTCCAAGAAATACAGCTAACTTTTAGACATTACCTGCAACAATAAGCATTTACAAACAATTCCCATCATGACCCGTTCGAGGTTGGACAGGGTACAGTTAGCGGACAAAATGTGTAGGAAGGAGCTGCAGATGCTGGTTTACACCGAAGATAGACACAAAATGCTGGAGTAACTCAGCGGGACAGGCAGCATCTCTGGATAGAAGGAACGTGTGACGTTTCGGGTCGTGATCCTTGTTCAGTTAGGATTAGGCCTCTGCACGATTGTTGCGCCATGGACTGTGAGCATGATCACACCAAGTGCTGCATTCAGCTTCACTGCACACCTACAGGCAATTTGCCACAAGCAGAGGTACATTTGCCAGGATGTGGCCATTATAGACTAGAGATGCAGCGCAGAAACAGGCCCTTCAATTCACCAAGTCCAGCGATCTCCCTGCACACTAACACTACCCCACACACTAGGGACAATTTACAATATTTTTTTAGCCAAAGCCACTTAACCTACAAACCATGTAACAATTACAGCACGGAAACAGGCCATCTCGGCCCTTCTAGTCCGTGGCGAACACTTACTCTCACCTGGTCCCATCTACCTGCACTCAGACCATGACCCTCCATTCCTTTCCCGTCCATATACCTATCCAATTTATTTTTAAATGATAAAAACGAACCTGCCTTCACCACTTCTACTGGAAGCTCATTCCACACAGCTACCACTCTCTGAGTAAAGAAGTTCCCCCCTCATTTTGTCCCTATACAAACCTGTACAAAGGAACTGCAGATGCTGGTTTAAATTGAAGATCGACACAAAAAGCTGGAGTAACACAGCGGGATAGGCAGCATCTCATTGTCTGTCCGCCTAACCTACAAACCTGTACGTCTTCGGAGTGCGGGAGAAAACCAGAACACCCGGAGAAAACCCGCGCGGGTCACAGGGAGAATGTACAAACTCCGTACAGACAGCACCCGTAGGCAGGATGGAACCCTGGTCTCTGACTCAGTAAGGAGGCAACTCTACTGCTGCGCCACCCATTTAAATGCTGACCGTTGCAAATAAGGAAAATGCTCCTTAAAAAAGCATGTTGTATCTTTTATAATTAAACAATTTGCAATTATTTGGGGTTAAAATAAATCATAACAGGCAAAAAGAGTCAGGAAGAGTAAATTAGGTTGAACAGTGTAACGTAAATCACGAACGCAATAGATCATGCACAATACAATAAGAACTCACTCATGTACATGTAAAATATCCAATTATAACATTTCCTTGAATAAATCATTAAATGCAATTAAATATTTTTTGCCAAAAAACATCTCATAATCCACGAAACTACTACTGAGCACGAGGATTTATCACTGTGAAACAGGACTAGTTTTAGAGGTATGTGACAATTTTCATATTCATAAGGCATCTATGTCAACGCTTCATTTTTCTTTTCCCCAGATATTTTCCCCGGGGTAATTAGCAAAAACATTTTTCAAGATACAAAATGATTTCACGTACAAACGCTCCAGGTATTTCAGGCGGGGGTGATAAGCATCAGAGTAGTGGTCCAAGTCTTGGTTTCAGAGGTTGATACCTGTAGTGGCAGAGCTAAAGACAGACACAAAAAGCTGGAGTAACTCAGTGGGACAGGCAGCATCTCTGGAGAGATGGAATGGGTGACGTTTCGGGTCGAGGCGCTTCTTCAGACTCCCGAGCTGATTCTCCCGTACACGCAGACATGCATTGAGGAAGGGTCTAAAATGAAACAGAAACTGGCAATGGTGAAATAAATTCTGTGGAGCTTTATTAATTTTAAGTTGATATTAATAAATTGAGGCGATCCTTTCTTTCGATGATTTTGAGACAAATTGTGCAAATTTCTGATGTGGAGCGTGGGAGTCAATCATGACCCATGAAGGACCACAGTGTCAACCATCAAAACAGATTAATTCCCAAGTCATTTCTGGAATGTCATGACGTTGGCAGGTAAGTGTGTTCATTCTCAACCCAGCCTTTCCCAAGATCCTCGAGTGCAGTCGGGAAAGGGTATTTTCTTCTTCCCCCATCTTCTGAACTAGGCAGATCCACAGCAGTGGCTTGAGAAAAGTTACAAGTCTTCGGAGGTGTTCTCATCTCGCACCGTGTCTCTTGACAACAATCGTCCCGGCTACAATGTCATAGGCCGTGCGATTATGTTGAAAGAACAGCAACGTAACAAAGGCCGGGAAAAAGAAGGCAATTGAAAAATTCTTGATCAATGCTCGTATGGCAGACCTGTTGCGAGCAAGGAATAAAGAGACTTTATTAAAGCCATATAGTCATACAGCGTGGAAACAGCCCACAACTTGCCCACACCAACCAACATGTCCCATTACATACAAGATATAAAGAGACACTTTATTAGTCATACAGCGTGGAAATAAGCCCTTCGGCCCAACTTTGCCCACACCAACCAACATGCCGGGTCATCTTTTAAAAATAGGCTTCCCTATCCCTTGCATGTTTTTTAAAAACACTGATGCAAGTACTTAATCATTTCTGGTGCAGCTGCATTTACTGACAATCGCTGCTTTCGTTCATGAAAGAAAGATGGATGTTGCAGTGCAGAAAGTGTTACAGGAGTGTCTCGCTCAATTTATTACTCGTCACTTAATTATACCCCATTGTCCTCACCGTGAGCCTATGTTATTTGACTCAAATACTTCGAGTCAGCATGACTTTGTATTCAGACTAACGCTTGGATAATTGTCTACTGTAACAATACCAGATGTTATTAAGCAACGTCTTGAATACGTACTATGCTTACATTGTGCCGCTGCTAGTAAGAATCTCATTATTCTATCTGGGACAGTTGGCGATAAAACGCCCTTGAGACAAAAGGATGACAGATAGGGAGAGTGAAATGAGGAGCTGAAAGGAGGGACATGGGTAGAAGGAAGAGGGGGAGAGAAGAGAAATGGGGACTCAGGAATTGGGAAAGGGAGTACAAAGGAGGGAAAAGGTGCAGGGTGTTGGGGAGGTGGATCTGGGAAAGGTCAGGACAAGTGTGTGCACACCGATGTGGGATTAGCTGTAATCGGAGAATTCAATGTTATACCATTGGGCTGAACAAGCTACATACATAAGCAGAATACAAGGTGCTGTGTCTCTAGTTTGTGTGGGGCCTCACCCTAGCAATGGAGGAGGCCCAGGACTGTACGGGAACGTGACGAACGTGTTAAAATGGTTAGCAACTGGGAGATCCAGCATAGGACAAGTGTTCAGCGGATAAGAACCCCCTAGAATGCGCACGATCTCACCGGCGTAAAGGAGGCCACATCGGGAGCACTGAATGCTGTAGATGTTGGAAATGGTGCATATGAAACTCTGTCTAACCTAGAATGGCTGCTGGGTTCCCGGGATAAAAGCAGAGGAGCATAGGGACAGGTACAGGCCCTTTGAATGAATGAATGAATGAATATGTTTATTGGCCAAGTATTCACATACAAGGAATTTGCCTTGATGCTCAATGTCTGCACTGCAGCGTAGGTTTACAAGGTTAATTCCCGGGATGGCGGGACTGTCATATGCTGAGAGAGGAGCAGCTGGGCTTGTACACTCTGGAGTTTAGAAGGATGAGAGGTGATCTCATTGAAACATATAAGATTGTTAAGGGTTTGGCCTAGCTAGAGGCAGGAAACATGTTCCCGATGTTGGGGGAGTCCACAACCAGGGGCCACAGTTTAAGAATAAGCCATTTAGAACGGAGACGAGGAAACACTTTTTCTCACAGAGAGTGGTAAGTCTGTGGAATTCTCTGCCTCAGAGGGCGGTGGAGGCAGGTTCTCTGGATGCTTTCAAGAGAGAGCTAGTTAGGGCTCTTAAAAATAGCGCAGTTAGGGGATATGGGGAGAAGGCAGGAACGGGATACTGATTGGGGATGATCAGCCATGATCATATAGAATGCCGGTGCTGGCTCGAAGGGCCGAATGGCCTACTCCTGCTCCTATTGTCTATTGAACGTAAACTAAACTCATCTGCCGTAACATGTTCCATACCCCTCCATTCCCTGCACATCCATGTGCCTATTAAAAGCCTCTTAACCACCACTATCGTAACTGCCTCCATCACAACCCCTGGCAGCACGTTCCAGGCACCTACCGCTGTGTAACAAAAACAACTTGCCCCCACACATCTCCTTTAAACTTTGCCTCTCACCTTAAAGCTACGCTCTCTAGTCTTTGACATTTACACCCTGGGGAAAAAGCTTCTGCCTACCCATCAATACTGTGCTGATTCTGACTGCTTAGCCCACCTACAACTATAGGGCCTGTCCCACTGTACCAGGTAATTCAAGAGTTCTCCCGAGATTCCCCTGATTCGAACTTGGAGAATTACGGTAATAGCCGTTCGTCGGTACTCGGGGCTCTCGTGGACATTTTTCACAGTGCTGGAAAAAAATTCACGAGTTACCGCGTTTCCCGAGTACCTGCCGTTAGCGTTACGAGCCGCTAACAGACGTCCCGAGCTCCGACGTAGCCGCTATGTACATTCTACGTACTTACCATGAGTTTGATTATTTTTAAACTCGGGAGAGCTCTTGAATTACCTCGTACAGTGGGACAGGCCCTTTAGGTGCAAATGGGGGGAATTTGCATGCATCCTAAAACAATGGAGTAACCCAGCAGGTCGGGCAGCATCTCTGGAGGACATGGATAGGCGATATTTCAAGGTTGTGAGTCTTCTTCAGGCTGATTATAGTAGGAGGATTGAAGCAAACTGGAGGATCTCGTATTCCCCTTGAGTGGCTAACAACCCAACAGTATGAACATTGAGTTGTTCCATTTTAAGTAACTAATCTCCTACACCCCCACCCCCCTTCCAACCACCTCTCCCCTGTGCCCCACTATCTCGCATTTCTTTCCCCTTCCACCTACATCCCTTCCTGTGGCTTTGCATCTCACTGCTCATCTCTCCGTATCTAACAGATTTTTATCTTCTCTTCACTGGGTGGTGCAGCGGTAGAGTTGCTGCCTTACAGCGCCAGAGGCTCGGGTTCGATCCTGACTGCGGGTGCTGCCTTTACGGAGTTTGTACCTTCTCCCTGTGACTATGGGTTTTCCCTGGGTGCCCCGGTTTCCTCCCAACATACCAGAGACGTGCAAGTTTGTAGGTTAATTTAGCTTTGGTAAAACTGTACATTGTCCTTAGTGTGTACGAAAGTGCTGGTGTACAGGGATCCCAGCAGGTCAGTGCAGACTCCATGGGTCGAAGGGCCTGTTTCCGCGTGGTATCTCTAAACTAAACTCTGGCCTTTGTCAATCCATCTGCCCAACAAAACCTCCTTGTATCCACTTATCACTTGCCAGACTTTGGCCTCGCCTCTCTTCCAGCTTTTCCACCCCTGCCTCACCCCCCACTACAATCAGTCTGAAGAAGGATCCCAACACACAATGTTGCCTAACCATGTCCTCCCGAGACGCTGCCTGGCCCACTGAGTTATTTAGGTGTTTATGTAAGATTCCAGCATCTGCCATTCCTTGTGCCTGCATGGGACAGTGTGGTTGCACGTGTGTGTGTGTGTGTGTGTGTGTGTGTGTGTGTGTGTGTGTGTGTGTGCGCTATAAAACCATGTGTCAGACTGCAGCTTTTTTGTTTAACAAGACAGAATTGCAGCTTTTTTGTTTAACAAGAATCATGTAGCACAGACACAGGCACAGTTTGAAGAAGGGTCTCGACCCGAAACGTCACCCATTCCTTCTCCCCAGAGATGCTGCCTGTCCCGCTGAGTTACTCCAGCATTTTGTGTCCAACTTCAGCACAACCTATCCATGCCAACCAAGTTGTAGAAGATGTAGCCCATTTGGACAGGTACACTGATCGGAAGCGTTGAGAGGGATATGGGCCAAATGCAGGTACGTGGGACTATTGGATACCAGCAAGTACATAAATCGTAAGACAGAATTATGCAATTTGGCCAATCAAGTCTACTCCACCATTCAATCGTGGCTGATCTATCTTTCCCTCTCAACCCCATTCTCCTGCCTTCTCCCCATAACCCTTACCAATCACGAATCTATCAATCTCCAGCTTTAAAATATCTATTGACTTGGCCTCCGGTTGGCCCCAAGTGGGCCAAAGAACTTACTTCCATGTGTAAGAAAGAACTGCAGATGCTGGTTTAAATCGAAGGTAGACACAAAATGCTGGAGTAACTCAACAGGTGAGGCAGCATCTCTGGAGAGAAGGGATGGGCGACGTTTCGGGTCGCCGATACTTTCCAGTACATCGGCGATGTACATCGGCAAGACCAAGCGCAGGCTCGGCCATCGTTTCGCTGAACACCTCCACTCAGTCCATCCTAACCTACTTGATCTCCCGGTGGCTAAACACTTCAACTCTCCCTCCCATTCCCAATCTGACCTTTCAGTCCTGGCCCTCCTCCATTGTCAGAGTGAGGCCCAAAACAAATTAGAGGAACAGCACCTCATATTTCGCTTGGGTAGTTTACACCCCAGCGGTATGAACATTGACTTCTCTAACTTCAGATAGTCCTCGCTTTCTCTCTCCATCCCCTCCCCCTGCTCCCACCAGCCTTACTGTCTCCGACTACATTCTATCTTTGTCCCGCCCCCTCCCTTTACATCAGCCTGAAGAAGGGTCTCGACCCTAAACGTCGCCCATTCCTTCTCTGCAGAGATGCTGCCTCACCCCGCTGAGTTACTCCAGCATTTTGTGTCTACCTTCGAGCTTACTGCCATGCTGTATGGCGATAACACTAGCCTGTGCTTGGCCTCTCTCTCTCTCCAAACCGTCCCATCCATGTAACTCTCCAGGTGACTTCACACCGTACTTGTCCACGCCTCTGCCATGTCCTCTGGCAGCTCGTCCCACTACAACGCGGTGGTTACTTACGCTGAGATGCTGACGTTTTGTGCTGGGACCACCAGCACACGATTCGGAGCAACCAACACTGAGCTGTCACAGGAAACGACTCGTAACCCCAGCAGAAACTTGCCAGGCGTGGCTCCGCCAACTCCCCACAGGCAGACGATCTAATGGAGAAGTCCACAAAACTGAAGTTACCCAGAACGGATTTTACAAACAACTCAACCCTTACGACCAAGGTTATAAAATCTCTTATTCCAAGGGACCACTGACCTCATAGAAGCAGACCAAGAGCCTGTACATTAGTGCTACTGCCATCATTTTCTGAAGATCTTCGAGAGAGGTGTCCTCATCGATTTCTTCAATGATGTAATTCAGTGCAAACTTGGAAAGATCTCTGGGTATCACAACACAAAACAAAATGTTGAGTCAACAACTATTGCACTAACTCAGCTGTGCACGGCTACAAGCAGGACACGTTTCCAATGAATGGAAAAACAAACACCAACCCTCCACTCATCTGCAATAACAAGGGAGGCACAGTGGCGCAGCTGGTAAACCTGCTGCCTCACAGCGCCAGAGAAGCAGGTTCAATCCCAGCCTCCAGTGCAGTCCACGTGGAGTTTGCACATTCTCCCGTGACCTCGTGGGTTTCCACCAGGTGCTCTGGTTTCCTCCTACATCCTGAAGGCATGCATGTTTATACATTAATTATCCTCGGTTAATGAATGGCGGTGCTGGCTCGAAGGGCCAAATGGCCTCCTCCTGCACCTATTTTCTATGCTTCTATATGTTTCTAAATTGCTCCCAATGTGTAGAGAGTGGAAGAGAAAGTGGGCCGACTTAGAACTGTGCGAGCGGGTGATCGATGGTCGGTGGAGACTTAGTGGGTCTCTAAACTAAACTAGCATCTACAACACTTAAAGCATTTTCTGCTGCTATGTTCATGTGTGCGGGGATCGCTGGTCGGCGCTGACCTGGTGGGATGAAGGGCCTCTTATCTCTATACGAAACTAAAAAATGACATTTAAACAATTTGAGGAAATTAAAGAACAATGTGCTAAATAGGTATTAATCGCTCGACAAATTGTCCCTTGTGTGTGTGTGTGTGTGTGTGTAAGGTAGTGTTAATGTGTGGGGATCGCTGGTCAGCACAGACTATGTGGGCCAAAGGGCCTGTTTCCACACGGTATCTCTAAATAAACTAAATTGTGATAAAATGGCAAGGTGCTTTTCTGGCTGTTAAATTAATTTTGATTCAATTTGCAGGATTATATTGAGATACAAGGTAATGGCAGAACAGTTAAACGAGTACTTTGGTTCCACCTTCACTACGGAAGACACAAACAATCTCCCGGAAATACTAGGGGACCGAGGATCTAGTGGGAGGGAGGAACTGAAGGGAATCCACAGTAGTGGCAAAATGGTGTTAGGTAAACTGTTGGGACTGAAAGCAGATAAATCCCCAGGGCCTGACGGTCTGCATCCCAGAGTACTTAACGAGGTGGCCCTAGAAATCGTGGATGCATTGGTGATCATTTTCCAATGTTCTCTCAACTCTGGATCAGTTCCTGTGGACTGGATGGTAGCCAAGGTAACGCCACTTTTTAAGAAAGGAGAGTGAAAATGGGGAATTTTACTTCGGAGTCACGTGAGTGACTACGTGAAGAAGCCCCGTCCAGCCGCACACGCGTCATTATCAATCAGACGCATAGCGTTCATGACCGTGTGTGGAGGAGCAGGAGCTCCTCCAGCCGGTGAGTAAAACAAAAGTAAAACAAAAGTCGGAAGGTAAGTGGGTTACTTTTCACTTACAGGAGCGTTTCCTTCCCGTTTAGACTTGTTGGTGGAGCTCCACACAAGTTTATTATGGAGAAATGGGAAGGAGAGGCGGCCAGGGACGCACCGTAGTAAAACCCCAGATCCTAAGGGTAGCAGGCGTCAGTCAGGGGAGTCAGTGGCAGCGAAGCCATTAACTCCCGTTGTGGTCGAATGTGCTGTTAAACCGCCACGGGCGGGCGCAAGGCTGAGAAAAAAAAAAAAAAACCGGCCCGACCTGTAGAGTCAGACCCGGAGATATGCCCTCCTCAGGCAGGAAAGAGTATTACACTGCAAGGGTCAAAAACGTTATAACTCCTTATGGTGCAGATGATTTGTAAAGAACCCCACAGGAGGATTTAAGTCGGTGTTGGCCAATGAAGTATAGCACAGGAGGTGCCTTGGAACAGGCACAAGGGTGGCCTACAGGAGAGCCATCAGTGCCTGTGCAGAAACATTAAAGAGGTTGGCCTACAGGAGAGCCAGTGCCCAAAAATGCCAGAAAAAAGGCAAGTTATGTGTTGGCCTATTGGAGAGCCAGTACTAGAAATGCCTGAACAAAAGGCAGCACAAACGTGCAATGATAAATGCGCCAGCACCGACAAATATAAAGAGTAAAAATAATGAAGCGTTGGCCTAGAATTGAGCCAGCGCCAGCAGCACCTGAAGCAGGGCTGCCTGTCCATGGGCCTACAAGAGAGCCCGCGCAGGGGGAATCTGGCAGAGACTTACCTGAAACAGGGGAGCCAGATATTACCCAACATAAAAATGAATATCTAGATTTAGATGATGATTTAAATGAGGACCAGAGCCCATTATCAGAGCCAAAAATGTTCCAAGGCTGGCACAAAACTTTGCTGTTCCCAGAGTAACAGGGGAACCTTTGAGAGAGGAAATAGCTATGACTATAAATTATCTACTCTCCCATCAGCCCAGGAATTAACCATGGATGAGACTATCAAAAAATATGAGACCCGGGAAATTGTAGCAGTTACAGCAGTGAATAAACTTGATATGGGTAATTTGAGCAGTGGTTTACGCTCACAGGAATTGAAATTACACAAGTGCTGAAATTTTTGGGGTCAATGGTTTGGATGAAGGTTATATATCGTATTCACAACAAAATGTAGCACTCATGTGTAGTGTGCACTTTGAAATAAATTGTATTCATAAAAATGCAATAAGACCAAATATTCATCCTAAATATGCAGGCTCTGCAAACCATGCAATATACAAATGCCTAAATCTGTTTTGGAGAAAATCGAGCAAAGAAACTAAAGGATCACCTATGCTGAGCAGAGCGGTGAGAAGGCAGTATCCCTACAGGCGAAATGTGGTGCTGGAGAAGGAACAATCCTATCATTCTCGTATACACGTTGACGTGCTGCACCGAGGATACGTGGAGGTTACAATGTGCCTACTAGAAGGGGACAACAACTGCCGGTGGCAAACCCCGAGGTTAGGGGGCTTGGTCTGGTAAGAAACACAACAAATGTTTCACACTCACAAATAGGGGGAAGGTTATGATTCTTCCTAAAAGAATGGCAATCAATAACAAATGATTCATTTATTCTATGTAGCATTGTAGGATTCAAAATTGAGTTCTCTCCACGTTTGGATCCTCCAATTCAGCATAATTCAAACTGGTCACAGATTTTCTCAAAGGAAGAGAATGGGTTGATCAAAGGAGAATTGAAAAACTTTATGCAGAATAGGATGATATAAATGTCAGGAGAACACCATCAGTTTGTGTCAAATATTCTCCTAGGAATATTCTCCTAGAAAAGGGATGGTGGATATAGAATCATTTCCGATCTGACAAATCTTAACCTTTATGTACAATAGAAACATTTCAAAATGGAAACATTTACTAATGCCATTTAGCTAGTCACAAAGAATTGCTATAAGGCAAGCATAGATCTGCAAAATGCATATTATTCTGCTTGGTCTGATTTCAGCACCAAGATTATTCACTAAATTGCTCAAACCAAATTTTAGCTCTGTTAAGAGCTGAGGGCCATGTATTAATGGCTTATTTAGATGATATCCTCATTGTAGGGGACACTTTGGCTGCTGCAAAATTGTCAGTATCCAGAGTCAAATACATTTTGAGAAATTAGGTTTCATTATTCACCTACAAAAATCTAAATTGTTACCAAGCAAAAAGATTGATTACCTAGGGTTCACAATTAACTCCGAACACATGGTAATCACTTTGCCAAAAGATAAAAAGCTGCAGTTAATTGAAGGTTGCATAAAACCCATTAACGAGGACACACCTTCAATTAGAGAAGTGGCAAGTTTGCTAGGCAAATTAATTGCAGGGTTTCCAGCGGTCACGTTTGGACCATTGCATTATCAATGTTTACAGAGAGCTAAGGTACAAGCATTAAAAATGAATAGAGGGCATTTTGATAGGCCCATGAAATTAACAATTCAATCCATTACAGAAATAGAATGGTGGATTAACAATGTTTCTAATGCTTCCAGAAAAGTTCTGGTAGAAACACCTTCCGTCACTCTACAGACTGATGTAAGTGTGCTGAGTTGGGGCGCTACTAACATGATTTCCAGCTGTGGAGGTAGGTGGAATGTGAATGAAGTACCTTTGCTGGAAAATCTGGGAATCAATTATCTAGAGCTATTAGGCGCATTTTACGGCCTTAGAGCTTATTGCACTGATATGGGAAATGTGCATGTTCAGGTACAGGTTGACAATACTACAGCTGTAGCATACATAAATCACATGGGTGGTATAAAATCAGAATCATGTGATAAATTGGCAAATGAAATTTGGACCTGGGGTATTGCCAGAAAAATTTGGCTGTCAGCAATATATTTACCAGGTAAAAATTAATACAATTGCAGACAAAAGATCACGTAAATTTAATGATAATACAGAATGGATGTTAAATCGGAAAATATTCACACAAATTATCAAACAATTTGGAATGCCAGAAAGTGATCTGGTTGCATCAAGATTGAACCACCAGTTGACTAAGTATGTGTCATGGGAACCTGATCCTGGAGCAGTAGTGGTGGATGCTTTCTCGCTACATTGGGGTGGTATGTTTCTGTATGCTTTTCCACCATTTTGTTTAATCCACAAATGCATACAGAAAATTAAACAAGATTCAAGCCTCAGGGATTTTGGTAGTACCAGATTGGCCTACACAGGTATGGTACCCACTGGTGTTAAAAATGATCAAAAACCCCCTTATGGTTATTCCAAAGCAGATTGAACTGCTTGTACACCCTGTGACTAATGAATCACATCCTTTACATAATCGTATTGGTTTGTTGATTTGCAGATTCTAAGAAGGCATATCTTGGAAAAGGATTATCAGACCGTACGGTGGAGGTTATGACAGCAGCCTGGAGGAATAGTACCCAGAAGCAGTACATTTCCTATATAAAGAAATGGGAGGTGTTTTGTTCAGGAAAGAATATTGCATATAACACAGTAGAAATTTCAGATGTAATAGAGTTTCTTTCAACTCTACACTATGAATTGAAATTAAGTTATAGTGCAATTAATACTGCACGAAGTGCACTCTCTGCATATTTAAGCAGTGAATCAGAACAAACTCCAATTGGAGAACATCCTTGGGTCTGTAGGTTTATGAAAGGAATTTCAACTCTAATCCTCCCAGACCCAGGTATACAGAAATTTCGAATGTAAAAGATGTACTGATGTTCCTAAGGAGTTGGAATCCAGTTGAAACCCTGTCATTATCCAAAATTACCATGAAATTGGTTATGCTCATGGCATTAGTTTCAGCGCAGAGAGTTCAAACATTACAGAAACTCAGAATTGATAGAATGAAAGTAGGGCAAAATGCCGTGACATTCTGTCTATGATTTACTGAAGCAAAGTAGACCTGGGTCCACAGGATGCAAGTTGGAATTTTTAGCATTACCTACAGATTCACGACTGTGTGTAGTAACGTATGTGAAATGTTACATAGAAACAACAAAAGTTTTAAGAGGCGCCGAATTGGCATTTTCTATTAGTCATAAAAAGCCTCATAAGAAAGTATCAACACAAACAATTTCACGATGGTTGAAACAGGTGTTGAGATATTCAGGTATTGATACTGATAAATTTAAATCTCATTCCACGAGGGCGGCATCAACATCAGCGGCCAGGGATTCAGCGTGCCAATAGACCTTATTCTCGCGGCCGCAGGATGGGCAAGTGAACAGATGTTTCACAAGTATTACCACAAGGAGATTAAAGATCTCAGAGGGTTTGGTGATGCCGTGCTGGATACAGTATTAAATCCCCCATTATAAATGGGCCTAATTTTAGTTATTTTTATTAAAATAAATAAAACCATTACCTGATTACATTCAAATGTTGAGGTTATGCATTGTTGATTGTGCTTACTCAAATAGAGTCAATCGATGCAGTGAACACCTGGATTTGAATCCACGGTGTGAAATCACAGAGCTTTGAAATCTTCACGTAGTCACTCACGTGACTCCGAAGTAAAATAGTAAGATTAAACGAGAACTTACCAAGTTTGAAGTTTGATCTTTATTTTATGAGGAGTAACGTTGAGGGATTACGTGCCCTCCGCTCCCACCCTCATAAAAGGATCAAGCTGGTAGTTCTAAGTCTTTATGCATCTTACTATCATACTTCAGTAATTATCGTCTGTGATTGTCACTCCGCTGCTTTGAAAGATTGACGCGTGTGCGGCTGGACGGGGCTTCTTCACGTAATCCCTCAACGTTACTCCTCATAAAATAAAGATCAAACTTCAACCTTGGTAAGTTCTCGTTTAATCTTACTATTAAAGACCAGTTATCCTTACATCGGTAGTGGAGAAGATGCTGGAGTCGATTATTAAAGATGTTATAGCAGTGCATTTGGAAAGCAGTGACAGGATCGGTCAAAGTCAGCATGGATTTATGATGGGGAAATCATGCTTGACTAATATTTTGGATTTTTTTGAGACTGTAACAAGTAGAATGGATAAGGGAGAGTGAGTGGATGTGGTGTATCTGGACTTTCAAAAAGCCTTTGACAAGGTCCCACACATGAGATTAGTGTGCAAAATTAGAGCACATGGTATTGGGGGTAGGGTATTGACATGGATAGAGAACTGGTTGGCAGACAGGAAGCAAAGAGTAGGAATTAACGGGTCCTTTTCAGAATAGCAGGCAGTGACTAGTGGGGTGCCGCAAGGCTGTGTTGGGACCCCAGTTGTTTACAATCTATATATATTAACCAATTAGACAAGGGAATTAAATGTAACATCTCTAAGTTTGCGGATGACACAAAGCTGGGTGGCAGCGTGAGCTGCGAGGAGGATGCTATGAGGCTGCAGGGTGACTTGGATAGGTTGGGTGAGTGGGCAGAAGCATGGCAAATACAGTATAATGTGGATAAATGTGAGGTTATCCACTTTGGTGGCAGGAACAGGAAGGCAGATTATTATCTGAATGGTGTCAGATTAGGAGAAGGGGAGGTGCAACAAGACCTGGGTGTACATCAGTCACTGAAAGAATGCATGCAGGTATAGTAGGCAGTGAAAAAAGCAAATGGCATGTTGGCCTTCATTGCGAGAAGATTTGAGTTTAGGAGCAAGGAGGTCCTGCTGCAGGGCCCTGCTGAGACCACATCTGGAGTATTGTGTGTAATTTTGGTCTCCTAATTTGAGGAAGGACATTCGTGCTATTGAGGGAGTGCAGCGTAGGTTCACAGGATAATTCCCAGGATGGCGGGACTGATAAATGATGAAAGAATGGGTCGATTGGGCTTGTATTCACTGGAATTTAGAAGGATTAAAGGGGATCTTATAGAAACATAAAAATTCATAGAGGATTGGACGGGGTAGATGCAGGAAAAATGTTCCTGATGTTGGGGGAGTCCAGAACCAGGGGTCACAGTTTAAGAATAAGGGGAAGTCCATTTAGGACAGATGAGAAAAAACTTTTTCACTCAGAGAGTTAGGAATCTGTGGAGTGGAGGCCAATTCACTGGATGTGTTCAAGAGAGAGTTAGATTTAGCTCTTAGGGCAAAGGGGAATCAAGGGATATGAGGGTACTGATTTTGTATGATCAGCCATGATCATATTGAATGGAGGTGCTGGCTCGAAGGGCCGAATGGCCTACTCTTGCACCTATTTTCTATGATTCTATTATTGTTGCTTTAGTCCAGAACCAGGGGTCACAGTTTAAGAAAGGGGTAGGCCATTTAGGACTGAGATGAAGAAAAACATATTCAGCCAGACAGTTGTGAATCTGTGGAATTCTCTGCCACAGAAGGCACTGGAGGCCAATTCATTGGATGTTTTCAAGAGAGAGTTAGATTTAACTTAGGGCTAAAAAATCAATGGATATGGGGAAAAAGCAGGAACGGGGTACTGATTTTACATGATTGATTAGCCATGATCATATTGAATGGCAGTGCTGGCTCGACGGGCCGAATGGCCTAAATCTGCACCTATTTATCTGTTTTTTTCTATGTTTCAAAAATGTTTAATATGTTAAAGAAGATCAAAACGTCACAAAGTTAATAATTAAGCAGTGCTAACTCACAACCCAAATCAGAAGTTATTTTCCAAGTTAGTTTAAACAAAGCTTCTGCGGTGCCCAATGAAATTGGCAACTTTTAATGTCACAATGTTTCACGTGATCAATAAATAAATAATTTTGAGTTGAAAATAGCTCCCAAATGGAATTAACAAAAGCTGCAGAAACTGTGCAGAGTTCTAAAAATATTGTTCTGAGGATTTTAAAGATTTGCTTTCCCCCACACAACAAAAAAATGACCCAAAGAGAAAATCAATCAGTGTGGCATTGCTTGTTTTCTCTACCTCTGTGTAGTGTTAGAGAGCAGAGGGACGCAGGAGTGCATGTGTATAGTTCCTTGAGGGTGGAGACGCAGGTAGATAGGGTGGTCAAAAAGGCATTTGGCCCATTGGCCTTCATCAGTCAGAGTATTGAGTTTAGAGTTGTGGCAGTAGTGTAAAACATTGGTGATGCCGGATTTAGAGCACTGTGTTCAGTTCTGGGCACCGTGTTATAGGAAAGATGTTGTCAGGCTGGAACGGGTGCAGAGACGATTTACGAGGATGTTGTCAGGGCTAGGGGGTGTGAGCGAGCTACAGGCAGAGGTTGAGTCGGCTGGGACTCTATTCCTTGGAGTGCAGGAGGATGAGGGGTGACCTTATCGAGGTGTATAAGATCATGAGAGGAATTGATCCATGACCCTAGACGCACAGAGTCTCTTGCCCAGAGTAGAGGAATCGAGGACAAGAGGGCAGGTTTAAGGTGATGGGGAAAAGATTTAATAGGAATCTGAGGGGTAATGTTTTCACACAAAGGGTGGTGAGTGTATGGAACAAGTTGCCAGGGAAGGTAGTTGAGGCTGGGACTATCCCAACGTTTAAGAAACAGTTAGACAGGTACATGGAAAGAACAGGTTTAGAGGGATATGGACCAAACAGGGGCAGGTGGGACTTGGGTAGCTGGGACATGTCGGTGTGGGCAAGTTGGGCCGAAGGGCCTGTTTCAATACTATCACTTTATGACTATAACTGCAGATGTTGGTTTATACTTGGGATAGCCACAAAGTGCTGGAGTACCTTAGCCGGTCAGGCAGCATCTCTGGAGAAGAATGGGTGACGTTTCGGGTCGGGATTCCTTTCTTCAAAATGGGACTCGGGTTGAGAGGAATATGGGCCAAACATGGGCAAAGGAGACCAGATTAAAGGGGGCATCTTGGTCGGCATGGACCGAAGGGCCCTTTCCCATGCGGTACAACTTCATGACAACAACAATTTGCTTTCTGCATGAAATCATATCTCCAGCGACAAAACATGACCAAGGTTTGAAGCGACTGCATGTCATATGATACGCTGTCGATTACGTGTCACTTGGTTTAACTCAGCTGACATTTATTGGCAACATCACACAAACCAACTTCCCTTCCATTGACTCCATTTATACCTCACGCTGCCTCAGCAAGGCCAGCAGCATAATCAAGGACGAGTCGCACCCTGGCCACCCCCTCTTCTCCCCTCTCCCAGCAGGCAAGTACAGAAGTGTGAAAACGCACACCTCCAGATTCAGGGACAGTTTCTTCCTAGCTGTTATCAGGCAGCCGGACCATCCTATGAACAACCAGAGAGCAGTCCTAAGCTACTGTCTACCTCTTTAATCAGACTTTACCTCATAGGTTCATAAGTGATAGGAGCAGAATTAGGCCATTCGGCCCATAAAGTCTACCCTGCTTCAATCAAGGCTGATCTATCTTACATGATACATTATTCCGTTTATCATGTATCTGTACACTTTGGCTCAATTGCAATCATGTATATATAGTTTTTACGCTGACTAGTTAGCACGCAACAAAAAGCTTTTCACTGCACCTTGGTACATGTGACAATAAACTGCAGGTGTTTAGCATTTGTTAGCGGGAGCTAATCGGCTTCCATTCTTTAGTAGATACTGGTAGCATAGGTGGTGAGAGCAGGTATTGAGAGGGGTTATTCTGGGACGCCAGAACCAACTGTTGGAGTCTTCCTGAGGTGTCGCGGGCCTAACTCTACGACACACCAGTGTAGGAAGGTGCCCACTTGATAACCCCAGCATCTACACAATTATTATTGCATCTACACAATTATTATTATTTTTTTTAAAGAGCTAGTTAATATGTAGGTAGCTGTTTTTTTGCATACAGTTATTTATTGTAAGATGGTATATGTAGTTCGATAGTACTTTGGCTTTGGGCTTGGTTGAACGCTTATCCTGGAGTTAAAGCAAGTACTTGTCTACCTTCGATTTTCCAGCATCTGCAGTTCCTTCTTGAACATTAAAGCAAGTGCTTTGCGTTTTCATTGTAATTTGCTGCATTTTAACAACCGACTTACGTACAAAAACACACACAGCAACACACTGATTCAAATTAGATGTATCTGTCACTTACTTGATGCCACAGAAGTGCATTACGGCCAACACCACCACAGCTTTCAGCAGGAACAGGATTAGGAAATCCACCATCTCGGCGAGGAATCGATGCATCAGTGATGGGATGGTATACTCGCGACCTTGAGGAGACAAAGAGCTTCACTTTTAGTAACAGTTTTGATAGGGAGAAAACACATCCAGAGGAGTCAGCTGCACTTGGGGAGGTCTAGACTGATACAGTATTAAGGATGAGGCTCCGAGTAGTTAGGAGCTGCACGGCGGCGCATTGGTAGATTTGCACACTTTATAATGCCAGAGACCCGGATTCAATCATGACCACGGTGTATGTAACAAGCTGCCAGAGGAGGTAGTTGAGGCTGGGACTATTCCATCGTTTAAGAAACAGGAAGACAGGTACATGGATAGGACAGGTTTGGAAGGATATAGACCAAATGCAGGCAGGTGGGACGAGTGTAGCTGGGATATGTTGGCCGGCGTGGGCAAGTTGGGCCGGTTTCCACACAGTATGACTATGTGACATTTCGAGTCGAGACCCTTCTTCAGACTTTCCCCAGTAAAGGGGCTGTCCTAATTCGTGAGTTTAGAAGAGTTGAGGAGTTTTTTAAAATGTCATGTTGAAGACCTCCTTCGACTATGTAGACCTCCTTCGACTATGTTGAAGACTAGTTACGACTAGCTTCGGGAAATTGGACTCCGAATAGTGGAGAGTGAAGACGACCTCCTTCGACTATGTTGAAGACTATCTACGACTACCTTCGACTATCCTCGATTACCTACGACTAACATGCCGACCTACTACGACCTACTTCGACTAAACCTCCGAGTAAAAAAAGTATCGATTGTTTCCATGGTGACCTTTTTTTAAAAAACTCGCGGGCATTTTTCAGCACGTTGAAAAATATACGGCGCAACCTAGCTGAGGCCTCGAGTACGCTCGAGCATGAAGGAGTTACAAAGACCTTCTAGGACCTCGTGTCGACCATGTTGCGAGTACGAGTCGAGGGAACTAAATGTAGGGGAGAAAGAAGAAAAAGTTAATAAACAGAGAATAAGTGGTGGTGGGTTTCTTAAATGTGTATATTTTAATGCTAGGAGCATTGTAAGAAAGGTGGATGAGCTTAGAGTCTGGATTGACACCTGGAAGTATGATGTTGTGGCGATCAGTGAAACATGGTTGCAGAAGGGCTGTGATTGGAAACTAAATATACCAGGATTTCGTTGCTTCAGGGGTGATAGAATTGGAGGGGCAAGAGGTAGAGGTGTTGCATTGCTTGTCAAGGAAGATATTGCAGCAGTGCTTTGGCAGGATAGATTAGAGGGCTCGTCTACGGAGGCTATTTGGGAAATGGGAAAGGTGTAGCAACACTTATAGGGGTGTATTATAGACCGCCAAATGGGGAGCGGGAATTGGAAGAGCAAATATGTAAGGAGATAGCAGATATTAGTAGTAAGCACAAGGTAGTGATTGTGGGAGATTTCAATTTTCCACACATAGACTGGGAAACACATTCTGTAAAAGGGCTGGATGGTTTGGAGTTTGTAAAATGTGTGCAGGATAGTTTTTTGCAGCAATACATAGAGGTACCTACAAGAGAAGGGGTAGTGCTGGACCTCCTGTTAGGAAATGAGACAGGGCAGGTGGCGGAGGTAAGCGTCGGGGAGCACTTCGGGTTCAGTGATCACAATACCATTAGTTTCAATATAATTATGGAGAGGGTCAGAACTGGACCTAGGGTTGAGATTTTTGATTGGAGAAAGGCTAACTTTGAGGAGATGCGAAAGGGTTTAAAAGGAGTGAATTAGGACATGTTGTTTTATGGATGTAGAAGAGAAATGGAGGACATTTAAAGGTGAAATGTTAAGTACAGAATCTTTATGTCCCTGTTCGGTTGAAAGGAAATAGTAAAAATTGGAAAGAGCTATGGTTTTCAAGGGAAATTGGACACTTGGTTCGGAAAAAGAGAGAGATCTATAATAATTATAGGCAGCATGGAGTAAATGAGGTGCTTGAGGAGTATAAAGAAAGTAAAAAGAATATTAAGAAAGAAATTAGAAAAGCTAAAAGAAGATATGAGGTTGCTTTGGCAAGTAAGGTGAAAGTAAATCCAAAGGGTTTCTACAGCTATATTAATAGCAAAAGGATAACAAGGAATAAAATTGGTCCATTAGAGAGTCAGAGTGGACAGCTATCTGCAGAGCCAAAAGAGATGGGGGAGATATTGAACAATTTCTTTTCTTCGGTATTCACCAAGGAGAAGGATATGGAATTAGGTGAGGTAAGGGAAACAAGCAGAGTAGCAATGGAAACTATGAGATTCAAAGATGAGGAGGTGCGGACACTTTTGAAAAATATGAAAACGGATAAGTCTCCAGGTCCTGACAGGATATTCCCGAGGACATTGAGGGAAGTTAGTGTAGAAATAGCAGGGGCTATGACAGAAATATTTCAAATGTCATTAGAAACGGGAATAGTGCCGGAGGATTGGCGTACTGCGCATGTTGTTCCGTTGTTTAAAAAGGGTTCTAAGAGTAAACCTAGCAATTATAGACCTGTTAGTTTGACGTCAGTGGTGGGCAAATTAATGGAAAGGATACTTAAAGATAATATATATACGCATCTAGATAAGCAGGGTCTGATTAGGAACAGTCAACATGGATTTGTGCCTGGAAGGTCATGTTTGACTAATCTTCTAGAATTTTTCGAAGAGGTTACTAGGGAAATTGATGAGGGTAAAGCAGTGGATGTTGTCTATATGGACTTCAGTAAGGCCTTTGACAAGGTTCCTCATGGAAGGTTGGCTAAGAAGATTAAATTGTTGGGTATTAATGGTGGAGTAGCAAGATGGATTCAACAGTGGCTGAATGGGAGATGCCAGAGAGTAATGGTGGATGGTTGTTTGTCAGGTTGGAGGCCGGTGACTAGTGGGGTGCCTCAGGGGTCTGTGTTGGGTCCACTGTTGTTTGTCATGTACATCAATGATCTGGATGATGGTGTGGAAAATTGGATTAGTATGTATGCAGATGATACTAAGATAGGTGGTGTGGTGGATAATGAAGTCGATTTTCAAAGTCTATAGAGAGATTTAGGCCATTTGGAAGAGTGGGCTGAAAGATGGCAGATGGAGTTTAATGCTGATAAATGTGAGGTACTACATCTCGGCAGGACAAATCAAAATAGGACGTACATGGTAAACGGTAGAGAATTGAGGAATGCAGTTGAACAGAGGGATCTAGGAATAACTGTGCATAGTTCCCTGAAGGTGGAATCTCATGTAGATAGGGTGGTAAAGAAAGCTTTTGGGGTGCTGGCCTTTATAAATCAGAGCATTGAATATAGAAGTTGGGATGTAATGTTAAAATTGTACAAGGCATTGGTGAGGCCAATTCTGGAGTATGGAGTACAATTTTGGTCGCCTAATTATAGGAAGGATGTCAACAAAATAGAGAGAGTACAGAGGAGATTTACTAGAATGTTGCCTGGGTTTCAGCAACTAAGTTACAGAGAAAGGTTGAACAAGTTAGGTCTTTATTCTTTGGAGCGCAGAAGGTTAAGAGGGGACTTGATAGAGGTCTTTAAAATTATGAGCGGGTTAGACAGAGTTGACGTGGATAAGCTTTTTCCATTGAGAGTAGGGAAGATTCAAACAAGGGGACATGACTTGAGAATTAAGGGACAGAAGTTTAGGGGTAACAATAGGGGGAACTTCTTTACTCAGAGAGTGGTAGCTGTGTGGAATGAGCTTCCAGTGGAAGTGGTAGAGGCTGGTTCGATTTTATCCTTTAAAAATAGATTGGATGGGTATATGGACGGGAAAGGAATGGAGGGTTATGGTCTGAGTGCAGGTAGATGGGACTAGGGGGAAGTATTTATTTAAAAAAATTAAAAAAATTAAAATTAAAAAAAAATTTAAAAATGTTCGGCACGGACTTGAAGGGCCGAGATGGCCTGTTTCCGTGCTGTAATGGTTATATGGAAAACTTGCCTGAACTCGCGGATTAGGTCGCCGCAGTGGGAAAGCCCCTTAAGTCTGTCTCTTGCCCCCCCAACTTTAAAGCCACAGCTCGAGGTTAATCACAACTGCTTGTAGACTGCTGGCTCCCAGCCAGGTGGAGCAGGCACAAAATGAACACATTCTCTCTCTTGTTTTTGAGCAGATACAGTGCCCTCCATAATGTTTGGGACAAAGACCCGTCATTTATTTATTTGCCTCTACTCCACAATTTGAGATTTGTAATAGAAAAAAATGTAGTTAAACTGCACATTGTCAGATTTTATTAAAGGGTATTTTTACACATTTTGGTTTCACCATGTAGAAATTACAGCAGTGTTTCACGTATCATCAGGGGTGGTGGTGGAGGAAGATATAATAATGGTGTTTAAGAGGCTTTTAGATAGGCACATGGATATGCAGGGAATGGAGCTATATGCATTTCTGCAAGTACTGCTTGCGAGAGTTATCCAAAGTCATTGTCAATAATAGTCATAGAATGATGCATAGTGGAAACAGGCCCTTCAGCCAAACCTGCCCACACTGGCCAATGTATCCCAGCTACATTAGTCCCACTTGCCTGCACTTGGTCCATATCCCTCCAAACCTGTCCTATCCATGTGCCTGTCTAACTGTTTCTTAAACGTTGGGATAGTCCCAGCCTCAACTACCTCCTCTGGCAGCTTGTTCCATACACCAACCACCCTTTATGTGAAAAAGTTACCCCTCGGATTCCTATTAAATCTTTTCCCCTTCACCTTGAACCTATGTCCTCTGGTCCTCAATTCCCCTACTCTGGGCAAGAGACTCTGTGCATCTACCCGATCTATTCCTCTCATGATTTTGTACACCTCTATAAGATCTCCCCTCATCCACCTGCGCTCCATGGAATAGAGACCCAGCCCACTCAACCTCTCCCTACAGCTCACACCCTCTAGTCCAGGCAACATCCTCTTAAATCCTTTCTTTCAAGCTTGACAATATCTTTCCAATAACAACAATATCTTTCCTATAACTGTAATTAGGCACATTGGTTACAAAGTTCCTTCAAGTCATGCAAATTTAAGCTTCAGGCAAACTGCTCAGTAGCAAAACCTACTGAGAACCATGTGTGTGGCTGCACAATGTCCAAGTGGGATTTTATGGAGCGCTCACATTCTTGGCAAACCATCAGAGGATAAAAACACTTTGATGCGTTACAATTCCCAGTCTATTTATTTCAAAAAATATTTTTAAATTATAACTTTTGAAAAATGATGTAGAAGCTTATGTATCAGGGCAGCACAGTGGCACAGCACCAGAGACCCGAGTTCTAGCCTGACCTATCAGTAGTCAGTAATGATTTGGACGAGGGGATTGAAGGCTTTGTGGCAGTTTGCCGATGATACGAAAATAGGTGGAAGGATAGATAGTGAAGAGAAAGCAGGGACTCTGCTGAACGACTTGGACAGGTTGGGAGAGTGGGCAGAGAAGTGGCAGATGGAATATAGTGTAGCAAAGTGTGGAGTCATGCATTTTGGTAGTAGGAATAAAGGCACAGAGTATTTTCTAAATGGGGAGAGAACACAGAAAAGTTCATCTGCAAGTCGAATCGGTAGTAAAGAAAGCAAACGCAATGCTAGCATTTCATTCAAGAGGGCTTGTGTACAAAAATAGGGATGTATTTATTTAGTCAGAGGGTGGTGAATCTGTGGAATTCTTTGCCACAGAAAGCTGTGGAGGCCAAGTCAGTAGAAAATCTTTAAGGCAGAGATAGATAGATTCTTGACTAGTACAGGTGTCAGAGGTTATGGGGAGAAGGCAGGAGAATGGGATTAGGAGGGTGAGATAGATCAGCCATGATTGAATGGCGGAGTAGACTTGATGGGCCAAATGGCCCAATTCTACTCCTATCCCTTAGGACAACAATTGGTGGTGTAGATGGCGCATGTTAGCTGGCATGGGCAGGTTGGGCTGAAGGGCCTGTTCCCACGCTGTATGATTCTATAACAGGTTTGGAAATACAGGACTTGATAGATAATGTAGTAAACAAAATAAAAGTTCAATAAAAGAATCCTAATAAACTGCAAAACAAAACCAAGCCCGAAGTCCCTGGTGCATCCAAGGCAATTTGAAGTTCAGTTGATAGTTCGTTGTTAGCACTACTTGAAAAGGGAAGCAGGAAGCATGTTTCATAACTTTAATTTGAAAAAAACTGATACATTCTTGAGCAGCAGATGTTTGTGCAAGGCTATGGGAAGGTCCAAGCAGTTGGACGGCTCTTTGAAAGAAATAGCACAGGTATGACAGGCCTCCTTCTGTACTCCGGTTTTATAAAATACATGGAGAAGTGGGGAGGGAAAATTCACAAAATAGAAAGGATACATTGACACAGCCCAGGATTTGGATAACGATCACTCAGCAAAAAAAAAATCAAAAAGTTAACGGAGAACATGTCTTCCTAACAGTATTCCTTGACCAAGCCATCACAAACACGAGTGATAAAGACCACAGATGTTGGAATCTGAAGCAAAGACACTGGAGGAATTTAGCAGCTCGGGAAGTCTCCCAGGTTTAGTTTAGCAGAAACAGGCCCTTCAGCCCACCGAAACCGCGCCGATTCCCGTATACCAACACTATCCTACACACTAGGGACAATTTACCATCTTTACCAAAGCCAATTAACCTACAAACCTGTATGTTTTTGGAGTGTGGGAGGAAACCGGAGCACCCAGAGAAAAGCCACGCAGTCACGAAGAACACAGGAAGTGCAGACACCACCTGTTGTCGGGATCAAACCCGGGTCTCTGGTGCTGTAAGGCAGCAACTCTACTGCTGCGCCACCGTGCTGCCCCACGTGCAAGGATTTTACTGTGAACTCCAGTCCCTGAAATATTCTAGACATGGTGCATAATTTAAGAACCAGAGATATCAGCATGAATAATATTTTGAGGCCATTTAATACTAGCTCGCACAGGATATTACTTTTAATCTGTCCCACCACCAAGAAAAACACTTTCAGATTAGCATGGCAGTCAGCTCCCATCATGGCAGTCAGCTTGCAGGAGGATGAGGGGTTATCCTCTCACGATGGCAGCCTCGCCAACAGTCTGTCTGTCTTTTTTATTACTTTTAGTGTGTTTTAAAAGTTTGTGTTAATGTTCTCTGGTTTGTTTTATGTGGGGGGAGGGGGAGAGGTCGGGGAAATTCTTTTCAATCTCTTACCCTGCCGGAGATGCGATAGTTTTCCGGATCGTATCTCCGGACGCTCTGTGGCCTAATATCATGGAGCTGGAGGACTTGCTCGGGACTGACTTTGAGCCCCACTGCGGGGACGTGGACTTACCATTGGAGCCGGTCCCTTGCCTGGGATCGACGCTCCAACCGCAGCCTGCAGATTTCACCATCGAGGAGCTCGCAGTCTCGGGTAGAAACCAATGTAGGGAAGCTCCAACAATGCAGAAGGTTCAACCAGCCCCGACCCGGGGTCAGACCGCCCAGTGCGGGGGAGCTGAGATTACCTCCCCCCAACCCCCGATGCAGGAGCTTGATCGCCCCGACGAAGAGGGCTCGACCGCCAGCTACGGGAGCCAAGATCGTCCCGTCAACGGAAGGCTTGAGGCCCCCGATTGCGGGAGAACAAAGAAGGGAAGAGATTTATCTTTTTTTCGCCTTCCATCACAGTGAGGAATGTGGAGTCACTGTGGTGGATGTTTATGTTAAAATGTATTATGTGTGTTCTGCTGCTCTTTTTATTGGTATGACTGTATGGCAAATGAAATTCCTCGTATGTTGCAAAACATACTTGGCTAATAAAGTATTATTATGATTATGATCTTAAAGAGGTATATAAAATCATGAGGGGAATAGATAGGGTGAATGCACAGCATCTTTTACCCAGAGTTTGGGAATCAAGAACCAGAGGACTTAGGTTTACAGTGGGAGGGGAAAGATTTAATAGATACCCGAGGGGCAACTTTTTCCACTCTGAGGGATTGGGTATATGGAACGAGCTGCCAGAGGAGGTAGTTGAGGTAGGTACAATAACAACTTGGACCGGGTCAAGGATAGGAATGGTTTAGAGGAACATGGGGTCAAATGCAGACAAATGGGACTAACATAAATGAAGCATCTTGGTTGGCATGGACAAGTTGGGCCAAATGGCCTGTTTCATTGACTACGACCATCTCTGTTTAACCTCCACATAACTGTACGCTTGTCTTAATATTCCAAATGCTTTACTGTATTATCTCAACACTGAAAATAACCAGACCCTTTCAAAGCCTAATCTGAATGCTATTCATTGTACTCTTGAAATGTTTTTGACCGACGCAAGATTTAATTTGCCCTTTGTTGTTCAGTGGATTAAGCCACATCCACTGCGACTCCTGCCCCTGTACATGATCCATATAGTTCTCCATTTCACTCCAAGGATTACTGAAGGGAGGTGTAAACTTTCATGCATTAAATTAGCAATGACTGCTCTAAGAAGGCATTACCATGCAGATAACTGGCATTGGTGGTCAAAAATACTACACAGATACCCGACCAATGACACACTCCCTTTCTACATGAAAGATATTTTCATCCTGTTGAGAAGCAGAATGATTGCAATGGATACTGGGTGGCTGCCAAAGAAACTTTAAATGAAAGTTTACTGGACTCGCTCAAACCTAGGATGTCCCACAGGTTTTTTTCAGCTGTGAAGTGCAGTTGCTGTAGTAATGTTGGAAGTATGGCGGCATAGTGGTTATTACAGGACCATTACACCAGAGAGAAGTTTAAAACACTGGTGGCTGAGAAATTAAAATTATAATGAATATGAAAATTAAGAAAACTCATTCTTATTAATGAGCTATTTTATCCTTGTAAAAAACTCACTTGGTGGACTAATTTTGATTCTGAAGAAGAAATCGGTGACGTTCACTTAGGGAACAAGCAAATAAAAATAATTCTGCAATGTATGGTGACAAAACGCTCCGATGTATGCATCCATTGCTGTCGGTTCATCTGCAAGGCCATCCAGTGTACAGATACAGGGTGAAGGGAATAACATTTGGTGCAAGATAAAGTCCAATTAAAGATAATCCGAGGGTCTTCAATGAGGTAGCTCAGGTCCACTCTCTGGTTGTTCTTCTCATTTGGTTCAATGTTCCCTTTCGGTACATGTGGCAATTAAACACTCTTGACTCTGAATGCTTCGAGCAGCAAGCCAGTAATGATGTCTGGCACCAAGTAATCCCAGTGCACACAGCACCAAGGAGGTTACTATCAGTGCTGACAGACAGACAGACTGTCGACAGCATTTCCTATTATTCTGCTAATGATCAGAGGTAATTAAGTTTGTTCTGCTGTTAGTGGATATGGCCTGCAAGGCATACCTGGATAATTGTCTGTATAGCTGGGTGGATGCCACTGTGTAACTGCACATCCACCAACTTGGCTGGAGATGTGGTACAGGCCCACGTGTTATGCAGTAAAGTTGTGATCGATTTAGGCATATTATTATCATCACGTGTACCGAGATATAATGAAAAGCGTGAACATAGAACTGTACAGCACAAGAACAGGCCCTTCGGTGTAGAACATGAGAAACGCGGGTTTATTGGATACACTGGTGCATACTTTGATTAATCTCACCGATGTTCACCTTGGACTGAGATCTGGAATGGCACCGAATCAGCCATTGCAAGCAGGAGGTAGACAAAAGTGCTGGAGAAACTCAGCGGGTGCAGCAGCATCTATGGAGCGAAGGAAATAGGCAACGTTTCGGGCCGAAGCCCTTCTTCAGACGCAGGAGGCACAGGTGAGAACTTCACGATGCAGCTTTATAGGATTTTGGTTAGGCTGCATTTGGAGCCATGCAGTTCTGGACGGCCCATTACAGGAAGGGTGTGGAGGCTTTAAGGGGGTGTATGAGAACGCTGCCAGGATTACAGGGGTTTCAGCTACAGAGAGACTTTGTTTTCTCTGGAAAGTCAGAGGATGAGGGGAGACTTGATAGAAGTTTATAAAATGATGAGGCATAGATAGGGTAGGCAGTCAGAACCTTTCTCCCATGGTGGAGATGTCCTACACTAGAGGGCATAGCCATAAGGTGAGGGGAGGGGGGGGGGATAGGTTTAATGGAGATGTGCAGGCACGTTTTTTTTTAAACTCAGACTAGAGGGGCCCTGGAACACACTGCCAGGGATGATGGTGGAGGCAGGGAACCATATTCTGTACTCTATACTTTCCCTTTTTGCTCTTTCTATAGTACTTGAGATTGACTGGACTGTGTTTATGTATGGTTTATTAGATCTGATTTGGATAGCATGCAAAACAAAGCTTTTCACTGTGCCTCAGTACGTGACAATAATAAGTCTAAACCTAACCATGTCAGAAGGCATTCAAGAGTTAACCACATTGCTGTGTCTTCCGTCACAAATTGTTCAGACTCAGTACAAGCTAACCTGTTCTTTTTTCTTTTCATGAAGGACACTAGTTGAGCAGCTGGAGTAACTCGACGAGTCAGGCGGCATTTCTGGAGAAAAGGAATAGGCGACCTTTCAGGTCGAGAACTTTCTTCAGGGTCTCAACCCAAAACGTCACCTATTCCTTTTCTCCAGCGATGCTGCCTGACCCGTTGAGTTACTCCAGCATTTTGTGCCTATCTTGCATGTAAGCCAGCATTTGCAGTTCCTTCCTACACAGCTGGATTTTTTATGCTAATTGTTTAGTTACTAACATTAGCATATATTGTTTTTTTGTTAAAAATCCAGATATTTCACTAATGAGTTAAATTCTTTGGATTCTGTGATGGGATTTAGGTTCATAAGATCTCAGCTTCTAAATCATTAGATACGTACTTAACCAATGCCATACTCGGCTCCATTTATCCCCCGTTCAATAGCATGATTGCAAGGGATAAATAAGGTGTCCCCTCTGCTTCAAAACAGTAGCATGGACGCTTTTTCAGCTAGATTGTCACATCCAAAAGTTGGCACCCTCAACAGCACAAGTTTCCAGGATGAACAATTTTTTATGATCTAATCTCTGTAATGGATCACAGAACATCACACTCCCGACTCACAAATAAGAATCATAAAAAAATTACAACAGGACAGGCATAGATAGGGTAGTCAGAACCTTTTTCCTAGGTTGGAAAAATCAATTACGAGCGGCACGGTGGCGCAGCGGTAGAGTTGCTGCCTTACAGCGAATGCAGCGGCGGAGACCCGGGTTCGAACCCGACTAAGGGTGTTGTCTGTACGGAGTTTGTACGTTCTCCCCATGACCTGCGTGGCTTTTCTCCGAGATCTTCGGTTTCCTCCCACACTCCAAAGACGTACAGGTATGTAGATTAATTGGCTTAGTAAGTGTAAAAATTGTCCCTAGTGTGTGTCAGATAGGGCTAATATGCGGTGATGGCTGGTCAGCATGGACCCGGTGGGCCTGTTTCTGCGTTGTATCTCTGAAAAAAATACTAGAGGGCATAGCTTTAAAATGAGAGGGGCAAAGTTTAAGTGAGATATGCGGGGCAAGTTTTATTTTACACAGAGGGTGGTGAGTGCCTGGAACGTGCTGCCGGGGTCGGTTGCTGAGGCAGACATGATAGTGGCATTTAAGAGGACTTTGGATAGGCACATGGATATGCAGAGAATGGAGGGATATGGATTATGTGCAGGTAGATAAGAGATGGTCTAGCCATCATGTTCATCACAGACATTGCAGATAAAAGGCCTGTTCTGTGATGTTCTATGTCCGCAGGTGGGACATGTTGGTCAGCGTGGGGAAGTTGGGCCTGATTCCACACTGTATGACTTCTGTGCTCTGCGATCATTGAGCCATCAAAGATAGACGCAAAATGGAGTAACGCAGCGGGTCAAGCAGTATCTCTGGAGAAAAGGAATAGGTGACGTTTCAGGTCGAGACCTTTCTTCAGATTGAGTTACTCCAGTATTTTGTATATCTATGGTGTAAACCTGGATCTGCAGTTCCTGCCGACGCATCAAAGATCCATCATTACTGTGCCATCGGTTAAGAATACCATTAGACCAATATTTACACTCACAAGCTCGAGTGGTTTACTTTGCTCTAATCCTATGTCAATTATTCTGTAGTATTCACAAGTTTATTCATCTCAATTCTGCATTTGTCTGATTTCCCAGATGTAATAGGGGTGGGTATACAGAACAGGCTGCCAGATGAGGTCGTTGAGGCAGGTACTATAACAACATTTAAAAGACACTTGGGCAGGAACATGGATAGGAAAGATTTAAAGGGATACGAGCCAAACACGGGCAAATGGGACATCTTGGTCTCGACATCGATGAGATGAGCTGAAGGACCAGTTTCCGTGCTGAGTGGCTCAATGACTCTAATGAAGCAGACACAACTTTTTTTTTAATACACGTGGAGTTCTGTATTATATCCATAGGGAGTTTTATTTAAGTTCATTAAAATCTTGTTTGTGTAAAACACAGCATTTGCTCTGACAGATCCTTCCACCGGCAGCGTCCCAGAAGAGGCAGCGGTGGGAGAGAATGGGATACAGCAACAGTAGGAAACGGGTCCTGGTGGACAGAGCTGTGTCCCAAAAGGATTATCCGCAATTGTTTTGTACTGTTTAAATGGAACGCTGGATTAGACAGGGCACAATATCACAGGGTGAATGTGGCAAGAGAAGACTGGATATAAACAGTTGTTTTCTCAAAAACAGAGGTGTTTAAAAAAAAAAATTCCAAGTCAGCATCTGCTGGCTGATGCTGTTTGACCCGCTGAGTTACTCCAGCACTGTGTCTTTTTATGCATGTTAACCGGCATCTGCAATTCCTTGTGTCAACATCTCAAGGCTTTGTTTGAATTACCATTACCTGCAGAGATTGGCTCATGTGCATGTAGAAGAGATTAGTTTATCTTGTTTGGCACAGACATTGTGGGTAGAAGGGCCTGTTGGTGTGCTGTACTGATCTATTCTTGCACTAGGATTTCCACAATACTACATTCAACATTTACTGATAAGTTGTAAACACAGGAAAATACCAAATAGGGTCAGTGATAGCCATTCAGCCCCCATTATTCATTAAGATCATGGATAATCTTCTACCTCAATGCCATTTTCTAGCACCATCTTCAGATACTTTGATTTCCAGAGTGCTCAGACATCTGTCACTCTGTTTTGAACGAACACAGCAATTGAGTATAGAGAACTCCAATGGTTCATCAATCTATGAATGAAGACATTTCTCCTCATCTCAGGCCTAACCAGCTTACCACCGAGTCCCTATTTCCTTTTTGTCCACCTGTCCCCTTCCACCCACATCCCACCCTCCGGCTTTACATTTCACTCCTCTTCTCTCTTCAGCCAGCAGGAATCTGAGGGGTAACTTTTTGCACACAAAGGGTGGTGGGTGTATGGAACAAGCTGCCAGAGGAGGCAGTTAAGGCAGGGACTATCCCAACATTTCAGAAACAGTTAGAGAGGTACATGAATAGGACAGGTTTGAAGGGATATGGACCAAACGCAGGCAGGTGGGACATGTTGGCCGGTGTGGGCAAGTTGAGCCGAAGGCCTGTTCCACACTATCACTCTATCCAACACTGTGTCTCCTTTTCATCTCTAGCCTTTATCATTTACTCCAACCATCTGCCAAAACAAAAACAAAACATCCTCTCACGTGTATCCACCCATCACATGCCAGGCTTTGCCCCACCCCCATCTCTTTATGGCGGCGTAGAATTGATCATAAGGTCACCGGCGGTAGGAGCAGAATGGGGCCAGTCAGCCCATCAAGTTTACTCCACTGTTCAATCACAGCTGATCTAACTCTCCCTCCTAACCCCATTCTCCTGCCTTCTCCCCGGAACCTCTGACACCCGTACTAATCAAGAATCTATCCATATCTGCCTTAAAAATATTCATTGACGCCCTCCACAGCCTTCTGTGCCAAAGAATTCCACAGATTCACCACCTTCTAACTAAAGGAATTTCTCCTCATCTCCTTCCTCAAGGAACACCCATTAATTTCTGAGGCTGTGACCTCTGGTGCTAGACTCTCCCACTAGTGGAAACATCATCTCCACATCCACTCTATCCAAGCCTTTCACTATTCGGTAAGTTTCAATGAGGACTCCCTCATCCTTCTAAACTCCAGCGAGTACAGGGCCAGTGCCATCAAATGCTCAACATATGTTAACCCAACTCATTCAATAGACAATAGGTGCAGGAGTAGGCCATTCGGCCCTTCGAGCCAGCACCACCATTCACTGTGATCATCCACAATCAGTACCCCGTTCCTGCCTTCTCCCCATATCCCTTGACTCCACTACCTTTAAGTGCTCTATCTAATGATTCCTGGGATCATTCTTGTAAACATCCTCTGGACCCCTCTCCAGCATCTCCTTCCCCAGATATGGGGCACAAATTTGTTTGCAATACTCAAAAATTGTGGTCTGACCAGCGCCTTATAGAACCTCAGCATTGTATCCTTGCTTTTGTACCCCCCTCGAAATAATTGCTGGCATTGCATTTGCCCTCCTTGCCACTGATTACGTAGTAAATATCAGCGTTTTTAAAAAAAACAATGAATTGGCCTGCACAGCCTTCTGTGGCAATGAATTCCACAGATTCACCACCCTCTGACTGAAGAAATTCCTTCTCATCTCCCTCCTCAATCAAGGAACGTCCTTTAATTCTGAGGTTGTGACCTCTGGTCCTAGACTCCCCCACTAGGTGGGAAACATCCTCTCCACATCCACTCTGTCCAGGCCTTTCACTGTTGTGCAGCAGCCTTACCTCCCGGGTGCCCGTTCCCCGCTTGTTGCGGTGCATTTGCGGCGGTCAGGCGGTTGCCCGAGGCTGTGGCCACCACCTCCTGCTGCTGCTGCTGCTGCTGCTCGCCCCGGCTCTGTGCCTCGGCCGGAGCCGCCATGTACGGCCCGTAGAGCGAGAAAGGGTTGATGGCGGTTCCAGCTTCGCCCAGTCGGCCCACGGCCGGGTAGTAAGGAGGGAGCGGAGGGGCGGACACGGCCGCCATCATCGTGGTGGTCGCCCAGCTCTGCCACTGCACGTAGCCGTAATATTGCCACAGCCATTCCTGCACTTTCCTGCAGTATTCCCCGGGGCTGTAGCTCCCGGGGGCGACTGCTTGGACGACGTAGTGGCGGCGGCGGCTCGTACCGTCTGTGCCTCGGGAGGGAGAGCGGGAACCGCCGCCATCGTCGTCGTCGAGCCCGGAGCCGGGCTTCCCTCCGCCGCGCGGCGTCGCCATGACTGCAGGCTCCAGGCGGGACGAGGTGTAGACGCTGTGGGTTTTTTTCCTTTCCCCCACGCTGTACAGCTCTACGCCATCTCCTTAAAAAGCAACGTCAACCTTTGCATTTGATTTAATGCACCGGGTGCTATGCATTGCAATGCAGCTTCCACCAGAAGACCAGAGGGGGAGGGGAGGGGAGGAGTCACATTAGCAAAGTGCATCAATGCCACGCTCTGTCTGCAGGTCTGCAGCTCCCAGGGTCCAGGCGAGACCAGTGCCTGGATAGTGTCGCTGTATTTCTCCACGCTGTATAACTCTACGACATCTCCTTAAAACGCAACGCAAAGCTTTGCATTTAATTTAATGCACGAGGCGCTATGCATTGCAATGCATAAAATGACAGGAGGGGAGGTGGAAGCACATTTGCAAAAGTTGCATCTATCCCCCGCTCTGTCTGCAGCTCCCAGGGACCGAGCTCCAAGCTGACGCATGCGCCGCCTCCGCCCCACCGAACGACACGTCATCCCCAGCCGGACCCGTCCATTCCTCCCGTGCGGGGGTGTGACCACCTCCCTTTATTCATATAAAGGCCCATTTTAAACTATTAACCCCCATGACGTCCATATGCGGGGTATAAAGTAATTATTAGATTAAGGGCGGTTGGAAAATGCTGGTTTGAGGTTCTGAGGGAAGTAGTGGGTATTTCATGTTCTTGTATTCCCCCCCGCGGTGCTGAGGGAGGATGCAAATACATGGACTTTCCCCCCACTGCCACCACCTCCCTTTACCCACATTTCGGCCTCTTTACCAACTTTTGACCCCTATTGCGTCAACATGAAGGCTGTGAATACATCAATAGATTAAAGGCAGTTAGGAAATGTTTGTTGGAGGTCCTGAGGGAGGCAGTGGGGGGAAAGTCCATGTATTTGCATCTCCCCCCTCCCTCAGCACCGCAGGATGGGGGGGGGGGGATACAAGGGCATGAAATACCCACTGCCTCCCTCAGAACCTCATGCCAGCATTTCCCAACTGCCCTTAATCTAATAACTATTTTACACCCCGCATATGGACGTAATGGGGGTTCAAAGTTGATAATGGGCCTTTATATGAACAAAGGGAGGTGGTGGCACCCTCGCGGGGGGGGGGAATGGACGGGTCCGGCTGGGGATGACGTGTTGCTCGGTGCGGCGGAGGCGCATGCGCCATCCTGGAACCCGGGGTCTGGGAGCTGCAGACAGAGCGAGGAATCGATGCACTTTGCAAATGTGCTTCTTTCCCCTCCCTCATCTTCTGCATGGAAGCTGTATTGCAACGCATAGCACTTCGTGCATTAAACTAAATGCAAAGCTCTCGGTTGCTTTTTAAGGAGCTGTCGTAGAGTTATACAGCGTGAGCGTGGAGAAACACAGCGACACTACCTGGGCACCAGTCCCGCCTGGACCCCGGGAACTGCAGACAGAGCGGGCGATCGATGCACTTTGCAGATCTGCTCCCTCCCTCTCCTCTCTTCTGCATGGAAGCTGTATTTGTAACGTGCAATGCATAACACCTCGTGCATTAAATTAAATGCAAAGATCTCCATTGCTTTTAAGGCGATGTCACAGAGTTATACAACGTCACACCGTCCCATCTACACTACCTGCATTTGGCCCATATATCCTCTAAATCTATCCCTGCCTCAACTTCCTACTGTGGCAGCTCGTTCCATGCACCCACCACCCTTTGTACCAAAAAGTTGCCCCTCAGGTTCCTGTTAAATCATTCCCCCTTCACCTTAAACCAATGTCATCTGGTTCTAATTCCCCTACTCTGGACAAGAGATTCTGTGCGTCTACCCAATTTATTCCTCTCATGATTTTATACACCTCTATAAGTTGAATAAGGTAAAATGTGTAGGAAAGAACTACAGGCGCTGGTTTATTACAAAGATTGACACAAAATGCTGGAGGAACTCAGCGGGTCAGGCAGCATCTCTGGGGGAAAAGGAATAGGCGACGTTTCGGGTCGGAACCCTAAAGACGACCCGAAACGTCACCTATAGGGGGTGTGCACGTAAGGTCACTGGGTCATAGGGCTTGACGCACGGAGCCGCTCAATCCATCTGGAGGACATCCGTAACTTCCAGTATATGTTATTAATGTAAGAAACGCGTACTTTCCTACCTGTTAAAAACCGCCAAAATGTTGAATTTTTGCGCTGTAAAAAATTGTGGAAGCCGGGGTAAGCGTGAGAGACATGTACCCAACTTCAGAATTCCAAAAGTGAAGCGAAATGAAGGTAAAGAGAAGCGAGAGCTGAAGGGACAACAACAGCCAAAGTGCTTGGCGAACAATGGCCGTGCAGATATCGGAATAGAAAATATTGGGAATTATCGCGTTTGCTCACTGCATTTCATCAACAGCAAGGCATTATTTGTGGTTTTTCTTGATTCCTTTGTAATCTAAAATGTCTCAGAAGTGATAAATCTGTCTGTAAATTTTGCTTCAGAGGCGTTTTCTTTTTGTATGTAAAAACCCATTTGAGAACCATGGGCGATTTTAAAATTTTACAGCCAGATTTATCACTTCTGAAACTTTTCGATGCCAAAGGAATCAAGAAAAAACACAAATAATACCTTAGTTGATGAAATGCAGTGAGCAAACGGCCAATATTCGCCAGGCACTCTGGCTGTTGTTGTCCCTTCAGCTCTCGCTTCTATCTACCGTCATTTCTCCTCACTTTTGGAATTCTGAAGTAGGCTAAATGTCTCTCACGCTTATCCCGATTTCCATATTTACAGTGCAAAAAATTGACAATTTCGGCGAGTTTTAACGGGCCCGCTACGCTGGAAACAATGGTGAGTGCTTACCTGCAGTTCATTGCGTGTACTCCACTTGGCGTAGCATAGCAACAGTACGGGTCATGAGTCGTGACCCGACTGCCGTGAAACCTCCCTATTCCTTTTCTCCAGAGATGCTGGCCTTAGTTACTCCAGCATTTTGTGTCTATGTTGAGTAAGTAATTCTGTTGGCAAACATGTGATGGTTGCACACTCGTTGGAATAAGGTGAGAACATAGAAAATAGGTGCAGTAGGCCATTCGGCCCTTCGAGCCAGCATCGCGTTTCAATGTGATCATGGCTGATCATCCAAAATCAGTACCTCATTCCTGCTTTTTCCCCATATCCCTTGATTCCTTTAGCCCGAAGAGCTATAGATTTATAGAATTATAGAACAATTAGTCTGAAGAAGGGTTTCGGCCCGAAACGTTGCTGTCTGAAGAAGGGTTTCGGCCCGAAACGTTGCCTATTTCCTTCGCTCCATAGATGCTGCTGCACCCGCTGAGTTTCTCCAGCACTTTTGTCTATGAACAATTACAGCTCAAGTAAGCCCAAATTGCCTGAATTTACCCTCCAGTGCCAGTGGATTATTGCATTGAAGATTTTTTCACTCCTTGTGGTAGGGCCAGCAATGGCTGCCTCGCCAACAGTCTGTCTGTCCCTTGCTTCTTTGTGTTTTAATAGTTTGTGTTAAATGTTTGTTTTTAGTGTTCTTTAGCTTGTTTTATGTGGGGAGTCGGGGAAACTTTTTCAAATCTCTTACCTCGACGGAGATGCGATTTCTTTCCGTATCGTATCTCCGTCCGCACTGTGGCCTAACATCGAGGAGTTGCCGGCCTTTGCCGGAGACCGGCTTTTGACAGCTCCACCGCAGGGACCCTACGGGACTTTAACATCACGGAGCCTGCGATCCCTTTGCCAGGGATCGACCTCAGAGCTCCAACAGTGGGTGCTTGTAGACGTAACATCACGGAGCTCGCGGTCTCTGGTCAGAGGCCGACTTCGGGAACTCCAAGTCACAGGAGCTTCGATCGCCCCGACGGATGGTCCAACTGCCCCAACCGCGGGAGAATAAAGAGAAAGAAGATTGGACTTTTTTGCCTTCCATCACAGTCAGGAATGTGGGGAATCTGCTGTGTTGGATGGTTATGTTAACTTTTATGTAGTTGTGTGTCTTGCTGCTTTTTTTCGTATGGCTGTATGGTAAATGGCATATCACTGTACCTTAATTGGTACGTGGCAATAAAAGACCTTTGAACTTTGAAGAATCCACATGTGACTAAGAAGATGCTAATGTGCAAAGTGTTTGTTTAGAATGGAAAACGTTATTGTCACGTGACTAGGCACAGTGAGATTCTTTGCTGCATCCCAAATGTAAACAAATAGCATCCACCTACAGCGTTGACAAAGTTACAAAGCACGCCGGCTCCTCCTTTTGTTCTCCCCCCCCACCCCCCCCCCCCCAGTGGTCCCCATTGTCCTTTGTTCTCCCACCCTCCCCAATTGTTCATTGTTCTCCCCCCCACCTCCCTCACGGCGAGCCCCCCCCCCCACGCCAGGTCCTCCATTGTTCTTCCCCTCCCCCCCCCTGTCACAGTGGTCCCCCCACGCTCTCATCTCGCGGGTCGACCGGCAAGGCCCCATCGTCGCGAGGCTTCACCAGTACCGCTACCCAGACCTCACCACTGTCGCCACCCCACTTCACACCTCCGTGGTGCCAACCCGGGCCTCAAAGGCGGGCTCCGTCGGCCGCTCCGCCGACCCACGAGGTCCGGCTCCTCCGTCCGACCCGCAAGGCCCCGGCCGGGCCCCGACCCGGGCTTCTATGCGGCGATCCGGAAAGCATCAAGACAGCGATGCCTCGATGCCGCGTTCCCAGCACGCAGCCGCGGCCCGTCGGGGTGTCATGTCAATGTCAAGTCAAAACATAAAAGAAGGAACTGCAGATGTTGGAAACCTGAAATAAAAACGTGGGCCAAGTAACGGGTCAGGCAGCATACGTCGGGAAAGAGGTCCCTCTTCTCCCCTCTCCCATCGGGCAAAAGGTACAGAAGTGTGAAAACGCACATCTCCAGATTTAGGGGCAGTTTCTTCCAGCTGTTAACAGGCAACTGAACCATTCTACCACAACTAGAGAGCAGTGCTGAACTACAATCAACATCATTGGAGACCTTCGGACTATCTTTGATTGGACTTTACTGAATTTTATCTTGCACTAAAAGTTATTCACGTTATTCCCTTTATCATGTATCCGTACACTGAATGGCTCAATTGTAATCATGTATTGCCTTTGCGCTGACTGGTTGGCATGCAACAAAAGCTTTTCACTGTACCTTGGTACACGTGACAATAAACGGATCTAATCTAAACTAGGTGGCATTTACATTCAAGGTCAACGACCTTTCATCGCAGCAGATCTGGTTGCTCCATTACAGGAAGGTTGCTTGTGGAATGATGTGTGGAAGATGTATTCTAGTGTTATGACATAGAATCTAAATCATCAGTCATTAAGAGCACCACAGCGACCATTTCATATTTTGCAACACTTCCGCTTTTATTTTCAGGACATCCTCCATGTGTGACATGACAAAAGTCTACAAACCAGCTAACAATATTATAAATTACAATAACTAATCCCTCAATTAACGGGAACAACTGCAGTACTACTTTGCAAGGAGACTATCCATTTTCTACGCTAAGATAATGGCGAGGACAAACTTTGGAGCTCGGAACAGTAAAAGTTTACGTTAGTCTTGCTGCTGTGACGTGCGAGCGCAGTGTGACTCTGCTTGACATAGCTTTAATCAAGTCATTACATTGTAATAGAATTGCCGGGACCCGATTACTGCATAAACAAAACACTGGACAAAACAGATCTACATGTGTCGGAAGGAACGGCAGATGCTGCTTTACGCCGAAGATAAGACACAAAATGCTGGAGTAACTCGGCGGGACAGACAGCACCTCTGGATAAAAGGAGGAAGTGACGTTTCGGGTCGGGACTCTTCGGGAATGGGTGAAGGTCTCAATCCGAAAAGTCACCCATTCCTTCTATCCAGAGATGCTGCCTGTCCCGCTGAGTTACTCCAGCATTTTGTGTCTAATACAGATCTACAGATGTGAACCTCTGAACCATGCTCTAGCTTTCTTAAAGTGGTTCGGCTATATCAAAGTAAAGCTTGGAGCATAGGAAGGAAAAGACTTCACAGCTACTTTTACGGGTTCTGCTTCTGCCTACATCACATCATGCAGACACCTTAAGTAATGGCAGAAAAGGGAGTCAGGGGTTATGGGGGGAAGGCAGGAGAATGGGTTTGAGTGGGAAAGATAGATCAGCCATAATTGAATGGCGGAGTAGAATTGATGGGCCAAATGGCCTAATTCTACTCCTAAAACCAATGTTAGCTTCGTTATGTCACAAAGAATAGGAGTAGAATTAGGCCATTCGGCCCATCTACTCCGCCATTTCAATCATGGCTGATCTATCTCTCCTCACCCCATTCTCGTGCCTTCTCCCCATAACCTTTGACACCCGTACTAATCAAGAAATGTTATCAAGTTATGTAAATGTAGAGACCTCCTCCCTGATACAAATTGAGGTTTGCTTTGAGTTGGTCAAAAAACTAGTTTGATAGCATTGGTCAAAAAATCTACGGTTAATATAGATGAAGCATAACTGATAAAACCCAAATGTATTTTCAAAATATAATGGAGATTGGTTTAAAAACAACTTGATGTCCAATTACTTTCCTAATAAGGACAACATATAGCCTGACTAGGAAAGTAAGGTAAAATGTTCCACAGTATTGGCACTGGGATATAAAGGAAGATATATGGAAGTTTAATTGAAACTATTGCACTGGGATCACACTTTAGTTTTTGCTGAATTTGGAATAAACTTGAGACATTTTCTTTTAAAAAAAGGACAAGTCTGACTTTCTTCCCCCCCCCCCCCCCCCCCGTTTACAAAGAATAATGGCAATTGAGATGCACAATTATATAATCAAGAGTTCCTATAACTAATTCCCATTGAACTGAAAAAATACTGTGGTTTAAAACTTGTGAAAGATTCAGGTGAGATGATGTCAAACTAAGCGCATTTAGGTACAAAGGTGGCAATTGCATTCGAAATATGTCACGTGTATTGTAACTCTCGGGTGACTAAAGACGTACAGAGCCAGAAAGGCTGCTGATCGTTGCACCCCTACTTGTGAAGCAGTTAACTGCAAGGTATCTGACTACTGTGTGTGGTATGCTGTGGTTGCACAAAGTGTAAAATCGCATTATGGTGAATTGGTATCTCTAGAAACCCCACGGGTCAAAGGTGGAGCAGCTCCTCAAATGAGCAGTTAGCCAACGTTCTCTGCCGCTTCGGTGCAGAGCTTTGTTCCATCCCATGTGGTCTTGAACTGTTCAGGAACTGGATACTCTTTCTAGAAAGGAAACAAAACTCGTGTGAGCGGATAGGATTTCATGCCCGGAACAGAAAACTCACTTTCAAAATTACAGAGATTAGACACAAGAGTGCTGGAGTAACTCAGCGGGTCAGGCAACATATGTGGAGAAAAAGGATGGGTGACGTTTCGGGTCGGGACCCTTCTTCCCGACCAACAATGCTGCCCATCCTTTTTACTCCAAAGATGCTGCCTGACATTACATTAAACACTACAACCTCCATTAGCTCTGGATTACAGAGACTATTATTGCACCATTATTGCTGTTTGTCTTTTAATTGTACGTATGTGTGTGTATATACGTGTGTGTGTGTGTGTGTGTGTGTGTGAGTACATGTGTATATACACACACTGAACTTTTTTTCTCATTTTTATTATGTTGTTTTTTTCTCGTTTATTATATTGGTGATTAGTTGCAGATGGGCAGTGGGCAGGTGCTATAGACCTGCGCGGGAAGGTAGACGCTCCGGCCCCCACGAGTCTCGGGCAGATGGGCTCGTCAGCCTGGGAAGGCAGTCCATCTAGGAGAGGGAAAACTCTGATTTAAAACCCCCACTGCCTTGTGGCCATATCCAGTCATGGAAATGGCTCCTGGAGTAAACCTCAAGAAAATCCGGAGTCGGAGCCCCTAAGGCAGTTCGCCGTTGTCTACAACCTCGCTCTGGCAGCTCCTGCGACGGCGCTGGTGCCAAACTGTAACGGCCCTGCTGTTCCTTTGGATCGATCAGCGACGTGGAGAGGGGGGACGTGCTGCATGGGCAACAGCCTGTCCTCCATATGACATCGCCCAGGCTTGGCATCCGACCAGGATGCATCACCCATGGTCAGTCATGACCGAGGGGGGCCTACTACCTGACCCACTAATTTACCCTGAGTTACAGGTCACAACCTGGCCACTCCTTCTTCACTCCTCTCCCTTCAGGCAAAACTATAGAAGTGTGAAAACGCACACCTCCAGAGTCAGAGGCAGTTTCTTCCCAGCTGCTATCAGGCAACTGAATCATCCTACCAGAACCAGAGAGCAGTCCTGAACTACTATCGACCTCATTGGTGACCCCCGGACTATCCTTGATCGGACTTTGCTGGCTTTACCTTGCACTAAACGTTATTCCCTTATTATGTATCTATACACTGTAAATGGCTCGATTGTAATCATGTATTGTCTTTCTGCTGACTGGTTAGCACGAAACAAAAGCTTTTCACTGTACCTCGGTACATGTGACAATAAACTAAACTGATCTTGCACCTGAATTGTGTAGGAAAGAACTGCCGATGCTGGTTTAAAGTGAAGATTTCACTGTACCTCGGTACACTTGACAATAAACTAAACTAAACTAGTAATGAGATGGGATTTTGACCACTGGAGAATATTGATGAGATAGTAAGATGGGTGGGGGAAAGGACCGATGGAATTCAATGTGAAAGAAATATGCTGAGATGCTTTTTTTTTAGACAATAGGTGCAGGAGTAGGCCATTCGGCCCTTCGAGCCAGCACCGCCATTTAATGTGATCATGGCTGATCATCCCCAATCAGTACCCCGTTCCTACCTTCTCCCCCATATCCCCTGACTCTGCTATTGTTAAGAGCCCTATCTAGCTCTCTCTTGAAAGCATCCAGAGAACCCACTCCACCGCCCTCTGAGGCAGAGAATTCCACAGGACTAATTCCGCAGGGGACAGAATTCCAAAGGACTAATAAAGCTTAGACAGAAACAGTGAAGGGGAAGGCCCTGTAGACTATTGAAGAACTGAGGGATCTTAGTGTACAAGCCCAAGAGGCCTTGAAGGAAGATAAGGTCGCTGAGAAGGTATACGAGACACCTGCCTTCATGAACAAGGCACAATGTTAAAGGCGGGACGATATGGTACACTTTTATCAACTGAGACACAAAGTGCTGGAGTAACTCAGTGGCAACATCCCTGGGGAACATGGATATGTAACGTTATGGGTCGGGACCCTTAAACTATGGGATAAGCCACAACTGGAGTATTATGAGCACTTCTGTTTGCCACACCATTGGAAGGATGTGAATGGACTGGTGAGGGTGCAGAATGTTGCCTGTGATAGAGTTTCAGTAAAATTAGTTACTGAAGGACGGTTTGGTGGTGTGGCAATAGCACTAATGCCTTACAGCGCCAGAGACCCGGGTTCGATCCTGGCTATGGGTGCGGTCTGTTTGGAGTTTGTACGTTCTCCACATGATCTGCATGGATTTTCTCCAAGATCTTCGGTTTCCTCCCAAACTCCAAAGAAGTAGGTTAATTGGCTTGGTATATATTAAAAAAATTAAGTTAAAATTGTCCCTAGGATAGCGTTAGTGTGCGGGGATCGCTGGTCGGTGCGAACTCGGTGAGCCGAGGGACCTGTATCTCTAAAGGGCCTGTCCCACTTTCACAACCTAATTCACGACCTTTTTTACTCGTGGACATTTTTCATCATGCTAGAAAAAACGCCCCGACCTACTTGATGCCACGAGTACCTACGACTAGCATCACGGCCTGCTACGACCTCGTGACAACCATGCTGCGAGTATGAGTCAAGGGCAAACTCGGCAGAGGTCGTGAACTAGGTCGTGAAAGTGGGACAGGCCCTTTAACAAGACTAAACTGAACCAAATAAAATGATGGAAAGATACAAGGACCTGAACAGATAAATGCTCAGTAGTAAATCCTTATTATCTCAGTTGAAAGAGTAAAATGAACTCCATGTCCCAGTATTGGAAGCACACTTTGTTATATTTGGTAGGTTTAACCGACTGAGCTACTTTAGCTTTGAAGTGAATTACTCCAGAGTTACTGCAGAACATTGACAAATGAATTGCAGAGCAAATCTGTTAAAATCAAAGGCTTTCATAGAAAATAATTCTAAAGCTGCTTTCATTTCCATCCCAAGTAACTAAACTCAAACAAAAAGGAAAAACACTAACGAACTTCATGTTTATTATTTTAGGAAAAACATTGGCAAATTAGCAAAGCCTTCAACCTTGAGTTCAGGCTAAACATTGGTGGTTAATATTAGGTTACATAATGCTGAATGGTTTAATGCCATTTTGACACGAAGTATAAAAAGAAGTTGGCCTTTAAAACAAAAAAAACAGTTATGGGGGTAACTTTTATCAATTTGGGCAGCGCGTTATGCTTTAGAAACATAGAAAATAGGTGTAGGAGGAGGCCATTTGGCCCTTCAAGCCAGCACCGCCATTCATTGCGATCGTGGCTGATCTTCCCCTATCAATAACCCGTGCCTGCCTTCTCCCCATATCCCTTGATTCCATTAGCCCCAAGAGCTCTATCTAACTCTCTCTTAAATCCATCCAGTGACTTGGCCACTGCCATCTGTGGCAGGGAATTCCACAAATTCGCAACTCTCTGGGTGAAAAAGGTTTTTCTCACCTCAGTCTTAAATGGCCTCCCCTTTATTTTAAGAATGAGATTGTACATCAGTGGTTGCATTTGAGAGAGAAAAACAAAGAACTGCAGATGCTGGTTTATACCAAAGTTAG
>CM075995.1:645092-650092 GCA_038087875.1 Malacoraja senta
GGTACTGATTGGGGATGATCAGCCATGATCACATTGAATGGCAGTGCTGGCTTGAAGGGCCAAATGGCCTACTCCTGCACCTATTGTCTATTGTCTATTGACAATTTTTTACATTTACCAAGCCAATTAACCTACAAACCTGTACGTCTTTGGAGTGTGGGAGGAAACCGAAGATCTCGGAGAAAACCCACGCAGGTCACGGGGAGAACGTACAAACTCCGTACAGACAGCACCCGTAGCCAGGATCGAACCCGGATCTCTGGCGCCGTAAGCGCTCGAGAGGCAGCAACTCTGCCGCTCCTTTGTTAAGCTCCCAGTTCTTTAAATATTTAGTAATCGCTTACCTATGGTAATGGAATTGATTTTGCCTTGAATTTTAATCACAGAGTTGTTGCATTTGTAGACGTAGGCAACGTGTTTGAGTTCTGCCTCAGAAATGACCAGGCTTCTTTCATTCTCTTGATATTCCTTAAAAAAAAATTTAAAAAGAACAATTACTGGGAAGTTTAAACAACACGCCTCCTTCCTCCCCCCCCTTCTGACATCAACCTCTCTTAAATACCTGGTGACTAAAGTGAATGTCATCTTGGATTCCTCCATTTAGGTCCAGAGCTAGCAGAACAGCAGGTGAACAGCAGAGAGTTGTGGAGGCAGCCCAGACCATCACACAAATCAACCTCCTTTCCATTGACTCCATCTACACTTCACGCTGCCTCGGCAAGGCCACCAGCATAATCAAGGACCAGTCTCACCCCGGTCACTCCCTCTTAATTTAGGTTGGTTTTGAGATACAGCGCGGAAACAGGTCCTTCGGCCCACCGAGTCCAGTCAGTTCAGTTCAGTTCAGTTTTATTTGTCACTAGACCAAGTACAGACCCATTGGGTCTGTTCCCCCAACGTATGGTTGCGGGGGAGGGGGGCTGGGGGGGGGGGGCGGCATGTGGCGTCACACACACTAACTACCCCCCCGCACAAACGCTAACTACCCCCCTTATGTAGGTTAACACAGGGTCAACGGTACAATGAAATGTGTTTGACAAGACAACGGGTCACCTCAGCAATGATATTACAAGGATAAAAATAAGATTAAAAAAATATAAGATAAAAGTGGCATTGGTAGGTAAAAGACAATATTAAATAAAATAGTCAACATATATGATGTGTTTATGAGTTCAGAAGCCTGATGGCCTGATGGTAAAAACTGTTCTTGAGTCTGGTGGTACGTGCAGCCATGCTCCTGTATCGTCTGCCTGACGGCAACAAGAACAGTCTGGGTGCTGGGTGGCTGTGGTCCTTGATGATGCTGTGTGCCTTCTGCAGGCACCGCCAGTGGAAAATGCCCTGAATGGCCGGGAGACAGTTGCGGAGTGTGTGAGGAAACCGGAGCTCCCGGAGAAAACCCACGCAGGTCACGGGGAGAAGGTACAAACTCCGCAAAGACAGCACCCGTGGTCGGAATCGAACCTGGGTCTCTGGCGCTGTGAGGCAGCAACACTACCAGCTGCGCCACAGTCCAGACCATCACACAAATCAACCTCCTTTCCGTCGACACTTCACGCAGCCACGGCAAGGCCACCAGCGTAATCAAGGACGAGTCTCACCCCAGTCACTCCCTCTTCTCCGGTAGAGAAGTGTGAAAACACACGCCTCCAGATTCTTCCCTGCTGTTATCAAGCAACTGAACCATCCTATCACCAACTAGATAACGGTCAATGAGTCGTAGAGCATGGAAACGGCCCCTTCGGCCTAACCTCCCCACGCCGACCAACCTGTCCAATCTACACTAGTCCCACCAGCCTGCGTTTGGCCTGTATCCCTCTACACCTGTCTTATCCATGTACCTGTCTAAATGCCCTGACCTAACATGAACCTCATTGGAGACCGTTGGACTATATTTAGTCAGACTTTACTGGACTATATCTTGCACTAAACATTATTTCCTTTAACCGATATCACAAGTTCACAAGTTCTAGGAGTAGAATTAGGCCATTCGGCCCATCGAGTCTACTCTGTCATTCAATCATGGCTGATCTCTGCTGCCTAATCCCATTTTCCTGCCTTCTCCCTGTAACCCTTGACACCCGCTCTAATCAAGAATCTATCTATCTCTGCCCTAAAAATATCCACTGACTTGGCCTCCACAGCCCTCTGTGGCAATGAGTTCCACAGATTAACTACCCTCTGACTAAAAAGTTCCTCCTCACCTCCTTTCTTTGCTTGCATACACAGCGTATACAAATAGCAGCCACCTACGGCGCTGACATAGTTACAAAGCATGCCGGCTCCCCCTTTTGTTCCCCCCCCCCCCCCCCCCGACACCGGGTCCTCCATGGGGTTTCTAGATTTTGAAAGAGCAACATGAGTGGTTGGTCCTCAGGATGACGGCGTCAAGTGAGAGGACTATTCATTGAATGTCGAATAGGTCAGACGACCGACACAAAAGGCTGGAGTAACTCAGCGGGTCAGCCGACATCACTGGAGAAAAGGAATAGGTGACTTCAAGTAACCCTTGCTTCCGCTCTCTCTCCATCTCTCCCCCTTCCCAGTTTTCTGACCAGTCTTAAGGGGCTGTCCCACTGCGGCGACCTAATCCGCGAGTTCAGAGGAGTTTGCCCTCGACTCATACTCGCAGCATGGTCGACACGAGGTCCTAGGGGAACTCTCCTTCATGCTCGAGAGTAGTCCCCGTGTACTCGAGGCCTCAGCTAGGTCGCGGCGTATTTTTCAACATGTTGGAAAATGCCCGCGAGTTAAAAATGGTCGCCATGGAAAAAAAACGATATTTTTTTTTACTCGTGGGTTTAGTCGAAGTAGGTCGTAGTAGGTCGGCATGTTAGTCGTAGGTAATCGAAGGTAGTCGTAGGTAATCGAAGGTAGTTGAAAGTAGTCGTAGATAGTCTTCAACATAGTCGAAGGGAGGTTGAAGGAGATCGAAGGAGGTCTTCAACATGACTCTTTTTCAACTCTCCTAAACTCGCCAATTAGGTCGCCGTAGTGGAACAGCCCTTTTACTGTCTCCCACTACATTTTATCTGTTTGCTTTGTTGTTAACTTCTCCCCAGCTAACAATGATCTATTCCACAGTTCCCTTGATCTCCATTCCCTTTATCCTATTTTCACACCTTACACTTCCTTATCTATGTATCTCCCTCTCCCCTGACATCAGTCTGAAGAAGGGTGTCGACCCGAAATGTCACCCATTCCTTCTCTCCAGAGATGCTGCATCACCCGCTGAGTTACTCCAGCTTTTTGTGTGTTTATCTTCGGTTTAAACCAGCATCTGCATCTGCAGTTCCTTCCTACACGAATAGGTGACGTTTCGGGTCGAGACTCTTCTTCAGACTGGTCAGTGCAGGAACATGCCCCTTGGCCCACCATGTCCTCACCGAACATGATGCCAAGTCAACCTCTGCATAATCTACTATCTACTTCATTGGTGACCCTTGGACTATCCTTGATTGGATTTGCTGGCTTTATCTTGCATTAAACCTTATTCGCTTATCATGTATCTGCACACTGAAAACGGTTCGATTGTAATCATGTATTGTCTTTCTGCTGACTGGATAGCACGCAAAAAAACCTCGGTACACGTGACAATAAACTAAACTGATCTTGCAACAGAACTGTGCAGGAAAGAACTGCCGGTGCTGGTTTAAAGCGAAGATAGACACAAAATGCTGGAGTAACTCAGCGGGTCAGGCAGCATCTCTGGAGAGAAAGAATGGGTGACGTTTCGGGTCGAGACCCTTCTTCAGATTGAAACGTCACCCATTCCTTCTCTCCAGAGATGCTGCCTGTCCCACTGAGTTGCACCAGCTTTTTGTGTCTATCTTCTTGCTACTGAAGTGACTGATCTTGCCTGCACGCGGTCCATACCCCTGCATATCCATGTGACTGTTCATTAGCCTCTTGGAAATGACCCTAGGGAGTACTGAGGAAGAGAGGGACCTCGGTGTAAGAGTCCAAGGGTCCCAGAAAGTTGTAGCACAGTAAGATAAGGTGAAGAAGGCAGATGTGAAATCGACCTTCGTTAGAGAGAGAATTTGAGTGTAGGAGCAAGGAGGTCCTACTGCAGTTGCAACAGGGCTCAGGTGAGACCGCACCTGGAGTATTGTGTGCAGTTTTGGTCTCCTAATTTGAGGAAGGGCATTCTTGTTATTGAAGGAGTGCAGCGTAGGTTCAACAGGTTAATTCCCGGGATGGCAGGACTAACATATGATGAAAGATACATCAACTTGTCTTATATTCACTGGAATTTAGAAGGATGACAATAGACAATAGGTGTAGGATTAGGCCATTCGAGCCAGCACCGCCATTCACTGTTATCATGGCTGATCATCCACAATTAGTACCCCGTTCTTGCCTTCTCCCCATATCCCTTGACTCCGCTATCTTTAAGAGCTCTACTTAACTCTCTCTTGAAAGCAACCAGAGAATCGGCCTCCACTGCCTTCTGAGGCAGAGAATTCCATAGATTGACAACACTCTGGGTGAAAAAGTTTTTCCTCATCCCCGTTCTAAATGGCCTAAATCCCTTATTCTTAAACTGTGGCCCCTGGTTCTGGACTCCCACAACACCGGAACGTGTTTCCTGCCTCTAGCGTGTCCAATCCCTTAATAATCTTATATGTTTCAATAAGGTGCCCTCTCATCCTTCTAAATTCCAGTGTATACAAGCCCAGTCTCTCTATTCTTTCAACATATGACAGTCCCGCCATCCTGGGAATTAACCTCGTGAACCTACGCTGCACTCCCTCAATAGCAAGAATGTCCTTCCTCAAATTTGGAGACCAAAACTGCACACAATACTCCAGGTGTAGTCTCACTAGGGCCCTGTACAACTCAATGAGAGGCGATCTTATAGAAATATATAAAATTCTTAAGGGATTGGACAGGCTAGATGCAGGAAAAATGTTCGCCATGTTGGGGGAGTCCAGAACCAGGGGTCACAGTTTAAGAATAAGGGGTAAGCCATTTAGGACTGAGATGAGGAAAAACGT
>CM075995.1:655092-693197 GCA_038087875.1 Malacoraja senta
AATTTCTTTAGTCAGAGGGTGGTGAATCTGTGGAATTCATTGCCACAGATGAATGTGGAGGCCAGGCCATTTTAAGAAGGATTTTGAGTTACTTGATTGGTAAGGGTGTCAGGGGTTATGGGGAGAAGGCAGGAGAATGGGGTTGAAAGGGAAAAATAGATCAGCCATGATTGAATGGCAAGAGGAGTTACAAGAGGAGTTGAGTATAGGAGCAAAGTGGTCCTTCTGCAATTGTACAGCGCCCTAGTGAGACCACACCTGTAGTATTGTGTGCAGTTTTGGTCTCCAAATTTGAGGAAGGACATTCCTGTCATATACTGAGAGAATGGAACGGCTGGGCTTGTATACTTTAAAAGGATGAGAGGGGATCTTAATGAAATACATAAGATTATGAAGGGTTTGGACACGCTAGAGGCAGGAAACATGTTCCCGATGTCGGGGGAGTCCAGAACCAGGGGCCACAGTTTAAGAATTAGGGGTAAGCCATTTAGCATGGAGATGAGGAAACACTTTTTCACACAGAGAGTTGTGAGTCTGTGGAATTCTTTGCCTCAGAGGGCGGTGGAGGCCGGTTCTCTGGAAACTTTCACAAGAGTGCTAGATAGGGCTCTTAAAGATAACGGAGTCAGGGGATATGGGGTGAAGGCAGGAACGGGGTACCGATTGTGGATGATCAGCCATGATCACATTGAATGGTGGTGCTGGCTCGAAGGGCCGAATAGCCTTCTCCTGCACCTATTGTCTATTGATGGGCCGAATGGCCTTATTCTGCTCCTATGACTAGTGAACATGACTTATAGTGAAGGAGGTATTGTTAAAGAATGAGATGCCATCCAGAGACTGACCCGGTCGGTGCATGTAAAAGATCCAAGCGCATCAAGAGTGTTATTTTTTAATCTTCACTCCTCAAGCAACATTTCCAAATATAGACAATAGACAATAGGTGCAGGAGTAGGCCATTTGGCCCTTCGAGCCAGCACCGCCATCCCGGGAATTAACCTTGTAAACCTACGCTGCACTCCCTCAATAGCAAGAATGTCCAAGGATGTTATATTTACCACTCTCCATTTCTTTCCTTCCAGCTCCAGCAGAGGTGTCCGTGGCTGTTGTGGAGGGCACATGGGAGATGTGGGACTATCCGCGCATGTCTTGGATGGTGAGTTTACGTGCCCGCTCTGCCAACGGAGATTGGGGTTCTTGTGGGTCTTCTGGTCATCGGCGACGTGGCGGAGACCTGCAGGGCGAACAGTCACAGTTTCACGGGCACGGAAGAGCATTCTGGATCTGGGTCAGGATCTGGATGTAGTACGCTGAAAAGCTCTAGGTCATGGGGTGGGGAACCTTTTCATGTTGGAATGCCGCATTAAGTTAGCTGTAATCTAATAAGGCCGCATCCAAGAAACGTCAATGAGATATACTTCAAAATGTACATTATTTTGTAAAAATCTAACTTCAAGAAAATGAAAATATCAAGCCAATTAATCAAGGCAATTAACCTACAAACCTGTACGTCTTTGGAGTGTGGGAGGAAACCGAAGATCTCGGAGGAAACCGAAGATCTCGGAGAAACCCCACGCAGGTCACGGGGAGAACGTACAAACTCCGTACAGACAGCACCTGTAATCAGGATCGAACCCGGGTCTCTGGCGCTGCATTTTGCTGTAAGGCAGCAACTCTACCGCTGCTCCACCGTGACTGCCATTCAACAGTGCGCTCTCACGAGGGCGCCTCTCTCTTTGGGGGGGCGACACGGTGGCGCAACGGTAGAGTTCAATCCCGACCACGGGTGCCGTCTGTACGGAGTTTGTATGCCCCCCCCCCCGTGACCTGCGTAGCTTTTCTCCGAGATTTAGTTTAGGGATACAGCGCGGAAACAGGCACTTCGGCCCACCAGGTCCGCGCCGACCAGCGATCCCCGCACATTAACACCATCCTACACCCACTAGGGCCAATTTTTTACATTTACCAAGCGAATTAACCTACAAACCTGTACGTCTTTGGAGTGTGGGAGGAAACCGAAGATCTCTGAGAAAACCCACGCAGGTCACGGGGAGAACGTACAAACTCCGTACAGACAGCACCTGTAGTCAGGATCAAACCCGGTTTCCGGAGCTGCATTCGCTGTAAGGCAGCAACTCTACCGCTGCGCCACCGTGACCGCCCATAAAATGTTCAGTTCAGATCTTCGGTTTCGTCCCACACTCCAACGACGTACATATTTGTAGGTTAATTGGCTTGGTGTAAATGTAAAAATCGTCCCTAGTGTGTGTAGGATAGTGTTAGTGTGCGGGGATCGCTGGTCGGTGGGCCGAAGGGCCTGTTTCCGCGCTGTATCTCTAAACAAAACAAAACTAGGTTGCTGCCTCACTGCGCCAAAGACCCGGGTTCGATCCTGACTATGGGTGCTGTCGGCGCGGAGTTTGCACGGAGTTCTCCCCGTGACCTGCGTGGGTTTTCTCCGGGAGGTCCGTTTTCCTCGCACATTCCAAAGACACGCAGGTTTGTAGGTTAATTGGCTTCTGTAAATTGGCCCTGGTGTATAGGATGCAAAACTGGGATAACATAGAACTAGTGTACGGGTGATCGCTGATCGGCACGGGCTCGGTGGGCCTAGGGGCCTGTTTCCACGCTGTATCCCTAAACTAAATTAAACTAAGAGTCCTATTGGATGTATCAATAGGGGGCGCTGCTCTGGGCAGCGGCCATGTCAGCAGCGTGTTAGTTTTTTTCAACTTTTTTTTATTTTTTAGTATGTTTTAAAGTGTGTATTTAATGTTTCTTTGTGTGTCTTGTGTGGGGGGTGGTGTGGGGGGGTAAGGGGGAAACCGCTTTGGTCGCCTCCTCCATGGAGAGGCGACTTTTTCCAGGTCGCCTCCCCCGTGGCCTAACATCAAGGATCGGCGCGGCCTTTCCCGGAGACGCGCCCGGGGCTTCAGCGGCGGGCGCAGCGTGGACTCTCGGCGTGGAGCGGGTGAGCCCTCGCTGGGGCTCGCTGGAGGGGAGCGCTCCGTTTCGCTGGCCCGGGGCAGCCGGCAGCCTGAAGTCGCAGCCTGAAGTCACGGTCTGCAGAGCTCCAGCTGGTGCGGCGTCTACAGCCCGGGATCCCTTGTGGGGGACCCGGGGGAAGAAGAAGAAGCCATCACTGCCGGCCCGCGGCTAACTTCTACCGCGGGTCCGGCATGGACTTACCAACACCCCTGCAGGGGAGCTTCGACCGCCGGCCCTGCAGTCTACAGTGCTTCTGGCTGCGGCGGAGACTTTAAATCTCAACAGCCGGCCTGCGGCCTACAACAACTTAAAGCCGCGGTCTCCGGTGAGGAAGAGCCGATCCTGGACTGACTCTGGACTCTGGTCCTGTTCACGGAGGGGAAATGGAGGAGGATTGGCCAAATTTTTGTGCCTTCCACCACAGTGTTGAATGCTGTGGTGGATGTTTGTGTTACATTTTTTTATTGTGGTTATGTGTTCTTATTATTGTATCGCTGCTGACAACCCAAAATTCCACCAGCTTGGCTGTGTGGTCATTAAAATACTATACTATACTACTATCTCCCATTTACCAGAGGGCACAGGTTTAAAGTGAGGGGGGGGGGGGGGGGAAGATTTAATAGGAACCTGAGGGGTAACTTCTTTACACAAAGGGTGGTGGGTGTATGGAATGAGCTGATAGTGAGGCAAGGACAATTACAACGTTTAACAAATATTTGGACAGGTACATGGATAGGACAGGTTTTGAGGGATTTGGGCCAAAGGAGGTTTACAAAGAATTATCCCAGGAATGAGTAGGTTGACGTATGATGAGCATTTGCCGGCACTCAGAAAAGATTTACGAGGATGTTGCCAGGACTAGAGGGTGTGAGCAAAAAGGAGAGATTGAGTAGGCTGGGTCTCTATTCCATGGAGCGCCGGAGGATGAGGGGTGATCTTACAGAGGTATACAAAATCATGAGAAGAATAGATCGGGTAGATGCACAGAGTCTCTTGCGCAGAGTAGGGGAATCGAGGGCCAGGGGACATAGGTTCAAGGTGAAAGGGTAAAAGATTTAATAGGAATCCGATGGGTAACCTTTTGACACAAAGGGTGGTGGGTGTATGGAACAAGCTGCCAGAGGAGGTAGTTGAGGCTGGGACTATCCCATCGTTTAAGAAACAGTTAGACAGGTACATGGATAGGACAGGTTTGGAGGGATATGGACCGAGCGAAGGCAAGTGGGACTAGTGTAGCTGGGACATGTTGGCCGGTGTGGACAAGTTGGGCCGAATGGCCTGTTTCCACATTGTATCACTTTGTAACTGGGTTTGTGCTCGCTGGTGTTTAGAATAATGAGGGGGGACCTCATTGAAACGTACAGAATAGCGAAAGGCTTCGTTAGGGTGGATGTGGAGAGGATGTTTCCACTAGTGGGAGAGTCTAGAACCAGAGGTCACAGCCTCAGAATCAAAGGACCTTCTTTTAGGAAGGAGATGAGGAGAAATTTCTTTAGTCAGAGGGTGGTGAGTCGGTGGATTCTTTTGCCACAGAAGGCTGTGGGGGCCATGTCAGTGGATATTTTTAAAGCAGAGATAGATGGATAGATTCTTGATTAGTGCGGGTGTCAGAGATTATGGGGAGAAGACAGGAGAACGGGGTGAGGAGGGAGAGATAGATCGGCCATGACTGAATGGCGGAGTAGACTTGATGGGCCAAATGGCCTAATTCTAATCCTATCCATTATGACCTTGAGGGCGTGGAAGGCAAGACCCCCCCCCCCCGTTGCATCGCAAAGGCACTGTACTGGTGTGCTCACCCCTGGTAATGCCTTCCCCTTGGTTCAGCTGGGCGAAGAGCTGGGAACGACTCTCGTCCTTCGCTGTTTCTGACAGCAGAATCGGAGGCGGACCAGGAGGGGGCGGTGGTGGAGCCAGTGGACACGCCCCAGGGAACATCCCAGGTGTTATGAGGCCCTGAAACAGAAAGGTACAGATAATAGTTCAGTTGTAATCTGCACTTTTTTTTTAGACTTTAGGGAAACAGGCCCTTCGGCCCACCAGGTCCTCGCTGTCCAGTGATAACCCTGTAAACTGGCACAATCCTACACACTAGCAAGGGTATACACGCTATACCGAAGCCAATTAACCTACAAACATATACGTCTTCAGAGTGCGGGAGGAAAGAGAGTTGTGAGTCTGTGGAATTCTCTGCCTCAGAGGGCGGTGGAGGCCAGTTCTCTGGATACTTTCAAGAGAGAGCTAGTTAGGGCTCTTAAAGATATCAGAGTCAGGGGATATGGGGAGAAGGCAGGAACGGGGTACTGACTGGAGGTGATCAGCCATGATCACATTGAATGGCGGTGCTGGCTCGAAGGGCCGAATGGCCTACTCCTGCACCTATTGTCTATTGAAACCGGAGCACCCGGAGCAAACCCACATGGTCACTGGGAGAACGTACAAACTCCACACAGACAGCACCCGCGGTCAGGATCCAACCCGGGTCTCTGGCGCCGTGAGGCAGCAACTCTACCGCTGCGCCACCCTCATCATTGATCATAATGTCATCCGAGGATCAAACCTGTTCTACATATCTTGTTTATTCTCCATTAGCTGGATGGTGTTTATAAAGGTCTCGCCAGTAATTGCCTGTATCTGACTGCCCTTTGGTAAGTGGCCTTCCCAACGACCTGACTGATTTGCTGACTCGGTCAAACACCCGACCGCATAGTTGTCAGGAGTTAAAAGAGACTTTTAAACTTAGGTTCCCTTCATATATCTAGTCAAGGAGGACACAAGGAGCTGCTGACAGACAGAGGGAGGAGAATGGGGTGAAGAGGGAAAGGTAGATCAGCCGTGATTGAATGGCGGAGTGGACATAATGGACCAAATGGCCTAATTCTGCTCCTAGAACGTATGAATTTACGGGCCCCGTCCACGCTTTTCCCTCCACAGATGCTGCCTGACCTGCTGAGCACTTATGTGTCACCCTAGTTAGGCCAGCAAGAGTCTTACAGCATGGAAACAGGCCCTTCGACCCAACTTGCCCATACTGGCCAACAGGTCCTATCTACACAAGTTCCACCTACCTACGTTTGGCCCATACCCCTCTAATCCTCTATCCATGTACCTATCTAAATGTTTCTTAAACATTATGATAGTACCTGCCTCAACTACCACTTCCGGCAGCTCGTTCCATACACCCGCCACCCTTTGTGTGAAAAAGGTACCTCATCAGATTCCTATTAAATCTTTCCCTCCTTCAATTTTAACCTGACCTCTGGTTCTCGATTCCTCTACTCTGAGCGAGAAACTCTGTTTCTTGCCCAGAGTAGAGGAATCGAGAACTCTGATTCTACCCGATCTATTCCTCTCATGATTTTAGGAATAGATCGGGTAGAATCACCCGATCTACTCCTCGATCTATTCCTCTCATGATTTTGTGCACCCCTATAAGATCACTCCTCGTCCTCCTGCACATATAGCTCAGGCCCTCAAGTCCTGGCAACATTCTCGTAAATCTTCTCTGCACCCTTTCCAGTCTGACATCTTTCCTATAACACGGTGCGCAAAACTGAACACAATACTGTACAATGCAGCCTACCAATGTCTTATACAACAGCAAAGTGTCCTACCAAATTCTGTACTCAATGCTTTGACTGATGAAGGCCAATGTGGCAAAAGCCCTTCTGACCAGTCAATCTACCTGTGATGCCAAGTGGTAGTTTAACCAATGAGACCCGAAACGTCGCCTATTCCTTCTCTCCATAGATGCTGCCTCACCCGCTGAGTTTCTCCAGCATTTTTTGTCTACCTTCGATTTTTCCAGCATCTGCAGTTCTTTCTTAAACACTTGCCTTGACGAAGTGACCGGCATTTGTTTCCATACTAAATAGAAATTAGACTTTTGGTTCACACCAAAACTATAAAGGGCGGCAGGGTGGTGCAGCGGTAGAGTTGCTACCTTACAGCACCAGAGACCCCGGTTCGATCCCGACTACAGGTGCTGTCCATACAGAATTTGTACGTTCTCCCCGTGACCTGCGTGGGTTTTCTCCGATATCTTCGGTTTCTTCCCACACTCCAAAGACGTACAGGTTTGTAGGTTAATTGGCTGGATATAAAAATGTAAAATTGTCCCTAGTGTGTGTAGGGTAGTGTTAATGCGCGGGGATCGCTGGTCGGCGCGGACTCGGTGGGCCGAAAGGCCTGTTTCCGCGCTGTATCTCGAAACTAAAACTAAAACGGTTTGTGTATAAACTGTATAAGCAGCTGCATGGACTTATTATAAGCCACAAGTTGTGAAACATGAACATTTGGATCTCAAGTAGACGCCAGATATCTATCCAAACTTCGAAGAAGGAACTGCACTTGCTGTTCATTCCACGGACAGCAGGAGGCAGAGTTTCTGGGCAGGGACTTGCTCCAGACTTGGGTCTCGACCCAATGTGACGCCCTCTGCTGGTGGCCAGCAGAAACGACTCTCCAACCAACCAGCTACACAACTCCTTACCCAGTCCTAACTAGGAAATGTAAAACAGGAAGTTCAAGATAGATATAAATCACAATCACACAGCAAAAAAAGGCAAAGGAAAACAGTAAAAGCAGAAAGAAAAGGAAAAGCTGACTCGAAAGCTTACTTCAGGATTACTTGTGAAAACAAATTTTCATTGCATAAGGAATTGTTTGATCCCAATTGGCATAGAAGGGTGGCACGACGTTAGAGTTGCTGCCTCACAGCGCCAGAGACCCGAGTTCAATCCTGACTACGGGTGCTATCTGTACGGAATTTGTACATTCTCCCCGTGATCTCATTGAAACATATAAGATTGTTAAGGGTTTGGACACGCTAGAGGCAGGAAACGTGTTCCCGATGTTGGGGGAGTCCAGAACCAGGGGCCACAGTTTAAGAATAAGGAGTAAGCCATTTAGAACGGAGACGAGGAAACACTTTTTCTCTCAGAGAGTGGTGAGTCTGTGGAATTCCCTACCTCAGAGGGCGGTGGAGGCCGGTTCTCTGGATGCTTTCAAGAGAGAGCTAGATAGGGCTCTTAAAAATAGCCAAGTCGGGGGATATGGGGAGAAGGCAGGAACGGGGTACTGATTGGGGATGATCAGCCATGATCACATTGAATGGCGGTGCTGGCTCGAAGGGCCGAATGGCCTACTCCTGCACCTATTGTCTTTTGTCTATTGTGACCGCGTGGGTTTTCTCCGGGTACTTTGGTTTCCTCCCACCCTCCAAAGATGTACAGGTTTGTAGGTTAATTGGGTATGGTAAATTTGTAAATTGTCACTAGTGTGTGTAGGATAGTGTTAGTGGAAGAGGTGATCGCTGGTCGGCGCGGACTCGGTGGGCCTAAGGGCCTGTCTCCGCGCTGTGTCTCAAAAGGGGAGGCCATTTAAGACTGAGGTGAGAAAAAACCTTTTTCACCCAGAGAGTTGAGAATTTGTGGAATTCCCTGCCACAGAGCGCAGTGGAGGCCAAATCACTGGATGGATTTAAGAGAGAGTTAGATAGAGCTCTAGGGGCTAGTGGAATGCAGGGATATGGGGAGAAGGCAGGCACGGGTTATTGATTGGGGACGATCAGCCATGATCACAATAAATGGCGGTGCTGGCTCGAAGGGCCGAATGGCCTCCTCCTGCACCTATTTTCTATGTTTCTAAAAGCCTAAAGTCTAAACAAATTTTCAAGGATCAAGCCTGATAACAGCTGGGAAGAAACTGTCCCTGAATCTGGAGGTATGCGTTTTCTGTACCTCTTGTGCCTGATGGGAGAGGGGAGAAGAGGAAGTGATCGGGGTAGGTCTGGTCCTTAACTATGCTGCTGGCCTTGCCAAGGCAGCGTGAGGTGTAGATGGAGTCAATGGAAGGGAGGTTGGTTTGCTGGGCCACATTTCAATTGAAAGTAATTTATTATTGTACATAAATGAGCCAAAACCATTACCAAGGGTTAACGAGGTGGTGGAGTGGAAGGCCCCCCAGAATTTCTGGACGCCTAAAGCTTTAGGAATATAGTCTGCTACTTTAGTTTAGTATAGTTTAGAGATATAGCGCAGAAACAGGCCCTTCGCCCCACCGAGTCCGCATCGACCAGCGGTCACTTTCGTACACGCTGGAGGAATTTTACAGAAGTTAATTAACCTACAAACCCCCACACATCTTTGGGACGTGGCAGGAAACCGGAGCACCCGGAGGAAACCCATGCAGGTCACGGGGAGAACGTACAAACTCCGTACAGCCTGCACCCGTAGTCAAGATCGAACCTGGGTGTCTGGCGCTGTGAGGCAGCAACTCTACCGCTGCGCCACCGTGCCGCCCTAATTTCTGGTCAACCAAGTGTTTAGGAATCCAGTCTGCTACTCTTAAGACTAATCCAAAGGGCTAAAATGTCCATCTTCCTCTCACGTTTAAAACTGACGCGTGTAATACACCAGGGAAAGCAAACCATGGGTCAGGCAGCAACAAGGTGGATGATGCCAGGACTCGATAGTCCAAGGTATAGGGAGAGGTTGAGTAGGCTGGGTCTCTATTCCTTCTAGTGCAGGAAGATGAGGGGTGATCTTACAGAAGTGTATAAAATCATGAGAGGAATAGATTGGGTAGATGCACAGAATCTCTTGCCCAGATTAGGTGAATCTAGGACCGGTTTAAGGCGAAGGAGAAGTATTTAATGGGAATCTGAGGTGTAACTTTTTCACAAAAATGGTGGTGGGTGTATGGGAACAAGCTGCTGAAGGAGGTAGTTGAGGCAGGGACTATCCCAACATTTAAGAAGCAGATAGACAGGCACATGAATATTGTAGGAAGGAACTGCAGATGTTGGTTTCAACCGAAGATAGACACAAAATGCTGGAGTAACTCAGCGGGACAGGCTGCATCTCTGGAGAGAGAGGGAATGGGTGACGTTTCAGTTCGAGACCCTTCTTCAAACTGAAGGGTCTCGACCCGAAACGTCACCCATTCCTTCTCTCCGTAGGTACATGGATAGGACAGGTTTGGTGGGATATGGGCCAAATGCTGGCAGGTGGGACTAGTGTAGACGGGACATGTTGGCCGGTGTGGGCAAGTTGGGCCGAAGGGCCTGTTTCCGCACTGTGTCATTCTGTGACTCTAAGTCGGGCCTATTTCCGCACTGTGTCATTCTGTGACCCTAAGTTGGGCCTGTTTCCGCATTGTGCGACTCTATGGCTCTGAGTGCCCAGTCTGGGTTTTTTTGTTTATTCCGTGAGTTAGCACTTTGGAAGCTGCCATCATGTTGTCCCTCAGCATCTTCCAAAAGGCCCTGATGCGTGGAAATCAGAGCCTGGTGCCCGGGGGCCGGGAAACAATTGAAGGCCCTGACGGGAAGAATAGCTGAGGCTTATCAGGCGACTGCGTATCGTCATCTGCTGAGGCCGTGGCTTTACAGGATTACCTCAGCTGTTTGTGACTGCAACAGCTGTGCATCAGATTGATCCCTGCACTCACAGTAGCCCACCAGTTAATTTGTTTACTTGTGCGATGAATTTTAGGAGGTCCCCCGCACACCCCACCCCCTCGCCCACCCCAAAGTGAGCGACTGTAATACTGGATATGTACAGTTTAGTTTATTGTCACGTGTATCGAGGTACAGTGAAAAGCTTTAGTTGCGTGCTAACCAGCCAGCGGAAAGACAATACATGATTACAATCGGGCCATTTACAATCTATAGATTTAGCTTAGTTTAGAGATACAGAGTGGAAACAGACCCTTCAGCCCACCGAGTCTGCACTGACCAGCGATCCCCGCACATTAACACTATCCTACACACACTAGGGACAATTTACACATACACCAAAGCCAATTAACCTACAAACCCGTACGTCTTTGGAGTGTGGGAGGAAACCGAAGAACTCAGAGAAAAGCCACACAGGTCACGGGGAGAACGTACAAACTCCGTACAGACAGCACCCGTAGTCGGGATTAAACCCGGGTCTCCGGTGCTGCTCGCACTGAAAGGCAGCGGCTTTACCGCTGCGCCACCGTGACCGCCCATCTGCAGGACTCTGCTGGCTTTACCTTGCACTAAATGTTATTCCCTCATCATGTATCTGTACACTGTAAATGGATCGATTGTAATCATGCACTGTCTTTCTGCTGACTGGTGAGCACGCAACAAAAGCTTTCCACTGTACCTCGGTATACGTGACAATAAACTGAACTGAAGTCCCCCCCTCACACCTCCAATGTTCCAGAGAAGACAATCCAAGCAATAAACTAAACTGAACGTGCAGGAGTAGAGACTTGAGTGTGGAGCAATTGTAATGTGTGTGTTTGTAGATCTGTCTCTGTGGCTAGCACGTTAATAGTCGCCTGAGTTGGGAGCCATTCGGACACAAAGGCCGATCGCTAATGGCCCTGTCCCACGGTACGAGTTCATTCCAAGAGCTCTCCCGAGTTTGCCCCGATTCGAACTCGGAGATTTACGGTAATGGCCGCTTGTCGGTACTCGGGGCTCTCGTGGACATTTTTCAACGTGTTGAAAAATCTTCACGAGTCTTCCCGAGCTTACCTGCCATTAGCGAGTCTTCCCGAGTACCCGCCGTTAGCGTTATGAGCCGCCAAAAGACGTCCCCGAGCTCCGACGTACCCGCTACGTTCATTCTCCGTGCTTACCACGAGTTTGATTTTTTTTTAAACTCGGGAGAGCTCTTGGAATGAACTCGTACTGTGGGACAGGGCCATAATTCAGGGAACTGATTTGGAATGGTGCTGTGAGGCAGCAGCTCCAACAGCTGCGCCCCACTTCATTCAGTCTTGTTTAGTCTTCAGCAGCTTATTGGTTTTAAAGTGGTTAGCTGGAGCTTTTGAGAGGCACGGTGGCACAGCAGTGGAGTGGCTGCCCCACAGCCCCAGGGACCCGGGTTCGATCCCGACTACGGGTGCTGCCTGTACGGAGTTTGTATGTGCTCCCAGTGACCTGCGTGGGTTAGCAACTCAACCGCCATGCCGCCCATTTATGAGGGGCTGGTGGGGGTGGGGATGTGCCTGCTGCCACATGCGACGACAGGCAGTATATAGGAATGTCCGGTGAACATTTGTCTTTCGTTCTTTCTTTTAAAATCTTTTTATTAGCTTTTCTTTCCAAAAACAAAAACAAAACAATTTAAAAAAAAAGAATGATGATAAACAAAACAATGGTATTGATACATGGTATTGATACATCTATATTCAACCTCTTGGCAATATTCTCCGTCATTTTGGAATCAATTTTCACTGCTACGCCGATGATACACAACTTTACCTCTCCACAAAACCAAACACCTCCCTTCCCCCAACTGCCCTCACCACTGTCTTCAAGCTATCAGCAACTGGATGTCACTCAACCTTCTAAAACTCAATGGAAATAAAACAGAAATCATGCTAATTGGCTCAAAGTCCACACTCTCCAAAACCCACCCGTTCACCAATTTCAGTTGATGGCTCACCCATACCAACCTCCTCCCATGTCAACAGTCTCGGCGTCATTCTGGACAGTACATTTTCCTTTGGCCCCCACATCAGCAATATCACACGCTCTGCATACTTTCATCTCCGCAACATCTCAGACTCCGCCCCTCCCTCTCCAAAGACAATACAAAAGTCCTCATCCACGCTCTGGTCACATCCGCATCGATTACTGCAACGCCCTCCTCACTTACACCTCCAATAAACTCCTTCATCGCCTCAATGCATTCAGAACTCTGCAGCCCGGATCATCACCCGCACCAGATCATCCATCGGACCACATCACACCCACATCCTCACTCAGCTCCACTGGCTCCCTGTGCACCACCGGATTAACTACAAGATTTTACTGCTGACCTTCAAAGCCCTACACCACCTTGCTCCCCAATACCTCTCTGACCTGCTGCTACCATACACTCCTTCCCGGTCACTTCGTTCCAACCTCAGCTGCAATTTTAACTGTCCCCACATTTAGACTCAGCACCATGGGTGCCAGAGCCTTCAGCTGCTCTGCCCCACGTCTCTGGAACACTCTCCCACCTCCCATCCGTCACCTGGACACTATCGATCAATTCAAATCACAACTCAAAACACACCTGTTTAGATTAGCATACCCGACATAACTTCCACCATATTCACCCTGATTTTAATGACTTAAAATGTTTTTGTGTATTTTCTGTTTTTTGTTTTTTGTTTTTGTTTTTAATCAACTAGATTTAATATTGATAAATGTATTGTGATTTTATGTCCTGTAAGGTGTCCTTGGGTGTCCAGAAAGGCGCCCAGCAAATAAAATGCATTATTATTATTATTATAGGGATCAGGATTACATTAATAACAGGTATAACCTAAATATGAGAAGTGTTAAAATACACATTGAATATAGACCTCTATGTAAATATAGTTAAATGTTTAAAAGAACACTTGTATATAACAAAACAAAAAAAAAGATAAAAAGAAAAAAAAGGAAAAAACAAAACCCCCTAAACTAGAAAATAAAAAGCAAAACAGAATCTGGGCTGCAAAGAATTTCGACAATTTTAAGTCCCTGTTTGTCGTCAAGTCGTTCCACCGTATAAAGGTAAAATAATTTTTACAACGGTTGGAGAGGAACATTTGTAACTCTGGCGGGGCCAAGATGTGGCGACACTTGTGTACTGCCTGGGTCATGAGTGCTGTATGATTTTACCGGGTTGTGTGTAAAATAAAGCATTTCACTGCTGCCTCGGTACATGTGACAATAATGTATCATTGAAGTATCATAATTTTGCAAAATATGTAGGGATGCAGGAATATCGATCATGTGTGAGCGACAACTGATGAATTTCTTCGCAGCTCGTCAGCTGTTCCAACACGTGCAAAGATGTTATTTCCATCTGACATTCATATCTTATTTTCTTTCCTCCCCCCCCCCCCCCCCAATCCATCCCTCCCTTATGGTCTGTAGGAAGACTGCAGATGCTGGTTTAAAACAAAAATTAGACACAAAATGCTGGAGTGACTCAGCGGGACAGGCAGTATCTCTGGAGAGAAGGAATGGGTGACGTTCGGGTCTGAAGAAGGGTCTCGACCCGAAAAACGTCACCCATTCCTTCTCTCCAGAGATGCTGCCTGTCCCGCTGAGTTACTCCAGCATTTTGTGTCTATCTTCCCGTGGTGCCGTTGGGAAGGCACGTGCAGCGAGGAAACCCTTCAGTTTTCCTTCTCCTCATCCCATCACTGTTGGTGTTAAAGACGAGAACATGAGAAGAATAGACCTGGTGGACAGGATGCATCACAGCTTGGTTTGGGAACAGCTCCATCCAAGACCGCAAGAAATTGCAGTGAATTGTGGAAGCAGCCCCGACCATCACACAAACCAACCTCCCTTCCATTGACTCCATTTATACCTCACGCTGCCTCGGCAAGGCCAGCAGCATAATTAAGGACGAGTCGCACCCCGGCCACTCCCTCTTCTCCCCTCTCCCCCATCAGGCAAAAGGTATAGAAGTGTGAAAATGCACACCTCCAGATTCAGGGACAGTTTTGTCCCAGCTGTTATCAGGCAACTGAACCATCCTACCACAACCAGAGAGCAGTCCAGAACTACTATCTACCTCATTGGCGACCCTCTGACTATCTTTGATAGTATTATATTGGCACTAAATGTTATTCCCATATCATGTATCTGTACACTGTAAATGGCTCGATTGTAATCATGCACTGTCTTTCCGCTGACTGGTTAGCACGCAACAAAAGCTTTTCACTGTACCTCGGTACACGTGACAATAAACTAAACTCAACTGAACTGATATTCAAAGAGTTTCTTGCCCAGAGTAGGGAAATCGAGAACCAGAGGATATAGGTTTATGGTGAAGGGGGAAAAAATTAATAGGAACAGGAGGGGTAACTTTTTCACATAAAGAGCGGTGGATGTATGGAACGAGTTGCCGGAGGAGGTAGTTGAGGTAAGTTTTATAACAACAATTAAAAGACATTTAGACTAGTACTAGTACATAGACTAAACGTAGGAAGTTGGGACTAGTTGAGCAGATGAGTTGAACAGGTACTTTGGATCTGTCTTCACTAAGAAAGTATTTAGCTCTTAGGGCTAAGAGTTATATATAACTCTCTCTTGAAAACATCCAGTGAATTGGCCTCCACTGCCTTCTGTGGCAGAGAATTCCACAGATTCACAACTCTCTGGGTGAAAAACTTTTTCTTCATCTCAGTCCTAAATGGCCAACCCCTTATTGTCAAACTGTGTGACCCCTGGTTCTGGACTCCCCTAACATCGGGAACATTGTTCCTGCATCTACCCTGTCCAATCCTCCAAGAATTTTACATGTTCCTATAAGATCCCCACTCATCCGTCTAAATTCCACGAATACAAGCCCATTCGACCCATTCTTTTATCGAGTCCCACCTGCCTGCATTTGGCCCGTATCCCTCTAAACCCGTACTATCCAGGTATCTGTCCAAATGTTTTTTTTTTAATGTTGTGATAGTACCCACCTCAAACTACCTCCTCTGGCAACTCGTTCCCTACACCCACCACCCTTGTGTAGGAAGGAACTGCAGATGCTGGCTTACACCGAAGATAGACACAATATGCTGGAGTAATTCAGCGGGGCAGGCAGCATCTCTGGATGGAAGGAATGGGTGACGTTTCGGGTCGAGACCTTTACCACCCTTTGTGTAAAAAGAGTTACCCTACAGGTTCCTATTAAATATCCCCCCCCCCCCCCACCCCTCACCTTAAACCTATGTCCTCTGGTTCTTGATTTTGTGAATTTTGCATAAGTTCCATTTATAGCTGCACTTATTTGTAAACATCACAGGAACATCAAAGCACGTACAGTCATAGTTTAAGACCACAGTTAAAGAATAAGGAGTAAGCCATTTAGAACGGAGACGAGGAAACACTTTTTCTCACAGAGAGTGGTGAGTCTGTGGAATTCTCTGCCTCAGAGGGCGATGGAGGCAGGTTCTCTGGATGCTTTCAAGAGAGAGCTAGATAGGCCTCTTAAAAATAGGATGTGGAGAAGGCAGGAACGGGGTACTGATTGGGGATGATAAGCCATGATCATGGCTGATCGTCCCCTATCAATAACCCGTGCCTGCCTTCTCCCCATATCCCTTGAGTCCACTAGCCCCTAGAGCTCTATCTAACTCTCTCTTAAATCCATCCAGTGACTTGGCCTCCACTGCCCTCTGTGGCAGGGAATTCCATAAATTCACACCTCTCTGGGTGAAAAAGTTTTTTCTCACCTCAGTCTTAAATGGCCTCCCCTTTATTCTAAGACTGTGGCCCCTGGTTCTGGACTCGCCCAACATTGGGAACATGTTTCCTGCATCTAGCTTGTTCAGTCCTTTTATAATTTTATATGTTTCTATAAGATCCCCCCTCATCCTTCTAAACTCCAGTGAATACAAGCCTAGTCTTTTCAATCTTTCCTCATACGACAGTCCCGCCATCCCAGGAATCAATCTCGTGAAACTACGCTGCACTGCCTCAATCACAAGGATGTCCTTCCTCAAATTAGGAGACCAAAACTGTACACAATACTCCAGATGTGGTCTCACCAGAGCCCTATACAACTGCAGAAGAACCTCTTTACTCCTATACTGAAATCCTCTTGTTATGAAGGCCAACATTCCATTAGCTTTCTTCACTGTCTGCTGTACCTGCACGCCAACTTTCAGTGACCGGTGTACAAGGACACCCAGGTCTCGCTGTACCTCCCCCTTACCTAACCTAACCCCATTGAGATAATAATCTGCCCCCTTGTTTTTGCTGCCAAAGTGGATAACTTCACATTTATCTATATTATACTGCATCTGCCACGCATCTGCCCACTCACTCAACCTGTCCAGGTCACCCTGCAACCTCCTAACATCCTCTTCACAGTTCACACTGCCACCCAGCTTTGTGTCATCCGCAAACATGCTAGTGTTGCTCCTAATTCCCTCTTCCAAATCATTAATATATATGGTAAACAGTTGCGGCCCCAACACCGAGCCTTGCGGCACTCCACTCGCCACTGCCTGCCATTCTGAAAAGGACCCGTTCACTCCTACTCTTTGCTTCAGGTCTGCCAACCAATTTTCTATCCATGTCAACACCCTACCCCCAATACCATGTGCTCTAATTTTAGTCACCAGTCTCCCGTGCGGGACCTTATCAAAGGTTTTCTGAAAGTCTAGATACACTACATCCACTGGCTCCCCTTCATCCATTTTACTTGTCACATCCTCAAAAAATTCCAGAAGATTAGTCAAGCATGATTTCCCTTTCATAAATCCATATTGACTTGGACTAATCCTTTTACTGCTATCCAAATGCCCCATTATTACATCGTTAATAATTGACTCCAGCATCTTTCCCACCACCGAAGTCAGGCTAACTGGTCTGTAATTTCCCGTTTTCTCTCTTGTTCCTTTCTTGAAAAGTGGGATAACATTAGCTATCCTCCAATCCACAGGAACTGATCCTGAATCTATTGAACATTGGAAAATGATCACCAATGCATCCACTATTTCTAGAGCCACCTCCCTGAGGACCATGGGATGCAGACCATCAGGACCAGGGGATTTATCATCCTTCAGTCCCATTAGCCTACCCAATACTATTTCTCGCCTAATGAAAATTTCTTTCAGTTCCTCTACCCCCTTAGATCCTCTCTCCTCCAGTACATCTGGGAGATTGTTTGTGTCTTCCTGAGTGAAGACAGATCCGAAGTACCTAATCAACTCTTCTGCCATTTCCTTGTTGCCCATAATAATTTCACCCGTGTCTGCCTTCAAGGGACCCACATCTGACTTTGCTACTCTTTTTCCCTTAACATATCTAAAGAAGCTTTTACTGTCCTTCTTTATATTCCTGGTAAGCTTCCCCTCGTACTTCATCTTTTCAGCCCGTATTGCCCGTTTTGTTTCCTTCTGTTGTCCTATGAAAGTTTCCCAATCCTCTGGCTTCCTGCTACTCTTTGCTGTGTTATACATCTTTTCTTTTAGTTTTATTCTATCCCTAACTTCTCTTGTCAGCCACGGTTGCCTCCTACTCCCCTTAGAATCTTTCTTCCTTTTTGGAATAAAATGATCCTGCGTCTCCCGGATTATGCCGAGAAATTCCTGCCATTGCTATTCCACCGTCATTCCTGCTAGAATCCCTTTCCAGTCTACTTTGGCGAGCTCCCCTCTCATGCCTTCATAGTCCCCTTTGTTCAACTGCATCACTGATACTTCCGATTTAACGTTCTCCTTCTCAAATTGCAGATTAAAACTAATCATATTATGATCACTACCTCCAAGCGGTTCCTTTACCTCGAGTTCTCTTATCATATCTGGTTCATTGGACAACACTAAATCCAGAATTGCCTTTTCTCTGGTCGGTTCCATTACAAGCTGCTCTAAGAATCCATCTCGGAGGCATTCTACAAACTCTCTTTCTTGGGGTCCTGAACCAACCTGATTTTCCCAGTCTACCTGCATATTGAAACCCCCCATCACCACAGTGGCATTACCTTTGTTACATGCCAGTTTTAACTCCTGCTGCAACTTACACCCTACATCCGGGCTACTATTTGGGGGTCTGTAAATAACACCAATTAATGTCTTCTTGCCTTTACAATTCCTCAACTCAATCCACAGTGACTCTACCTCGTCAGTCCCTATGTCTTCCCTTGCAAGGGACTGAATTCCATCCCTCACCAGCAGAGCTACCCCCCCTCCTCTGCCCACCTGCCTGTCCTTTCAATAGGATATATAACTCTGAATATTAAGTTCCCAGGCCCGATCCTCCTGCAGCCACGTCTCAGAAATCCCCACAATGTCATATCTACCAACCTCTAACTGAGCCTCAACCCCATCTACTTTACTTCTTATACTTCGCGCATTCATATACAATACTTTTAATTCCTTACGCACCTCACCTTTCACATCGATCCCTATTACACTTGGCCATACTCTCCGATCCCTTTGTGAGCTTCCTTTCCCGTTAATTCTGGGGTCATTAACCATCCCTTTACTCTCTTTCCCTTTAACTCCATCCTCGACTATCCCATTTGACACCCAAATCATGGCTGATCATCCAGAATCAGTAACCCGTGCCTGCCTTCTCCCCATACCCCTTGATTCCGCCAGCCCCTAGAGCTCTATCTAATTCTCTTTTAAATACATCCAGTGAATTGGCCTCCACTGCCTTCTGTGGCAGAGAATTCCACAGATTTACAACTCTCTGGGTGAAAACGTTTTTTCTCATCTCAGTTTTAAATGGCCTCCCCTTTATTCTTAGACTGTGGCCCCTGGTTCTGGATTCCCCCAACATTGGGAACATATTTCCTGCATCTAGCTTGTCCAGTCCTTTTATAATTTTATATGTTTCTAATCCTCTCATCCTTCTAAATTCTAGTGAATACAAGCGTAGTCTTTCCAATCTTTCCTCATATGACAGTCCCGCCATCCCAGGGATCAATCTCGTGAACCTACACTGCACTGCCTCAATAGCAAGGATGTCCATCCCCAAATTAGGAGACCAAAACTGCACCCAATACTCCAGATATGGTCTCATCAGGGCCCTGTACAACTGCAGAAGAACCTATTTACTCCTATACTCAAATCCTCTCGTTATGAAGGCCAACATGCCACTACCTTTCTTCACTGCCTGCTGTACCTGCATGCTTCCTTTCAGTGACTGGTGTACAAGGACACCCAGCTCTCGTTGCATTTCCCTTTTTACTAATCTGACACCATTGAGATAATAATCTGCCTTCTTGTTCTTCCCGCCAAAGTGGATAACCTCATATTTATCTACATTATACTGCATCTGCCACGCATCTGCCCGCTCACTCAACCTGTCCAAGTCACCCTGCAACCTCCTAGCATCCTCTTCGCAGTTCACACTGCCACCCAGCTTTGTGTCATATGCAAATTTGCTGGTGTTACTTTTAATCCCATCATCTAAATCATTAATATATATTGTAAATAGTTGCGGACCCAGCACCGAGCCTTGCGGCACTCCACTCGCCCCTGCATGCCATTCTGACAGGGACCTATTTATTCCTACTCTTTGTTCCCCATCACCGATGTCAGGCTAACTGGTCTATAATTCCCCGTTTTCTCTCTCGCTCCTTTCTTGAAAAGTGGAATAACATTAGCTACCCTCCAATCCACAGGTCCTGAGTTTATAGAACATTGGAAAATTATCACCAATGCATCCACGATTTCTAGAGCCACTTCCTTAAGTACCCTGGGATGCAGACCTCCAGTCCCATCAGTCTACCCAACACCATAACCTGCCTAATGTGGATTTCTTTCAGTTCCTCTAGATCCTCGCTGTGTACCTCCGATTAATAACACGAGATGAAAGAGCCGTACGGAATATGAAGGGAAGGTTTAACAAACAAAAAACACAAGCTGCATTAATAAATGCGCAGAAATTTCTACGTTTAGTTTAGTTTCTTTGAGATACAGTGTGGAAACCGTCCTCTGGCATACCATGTCCACGCCGACCAACGATCACCCGTACAATAGTTTGCAAGTTATAGGAGTAGAATTAGGCCATTCGGCCCACAGACTCTATTCCGCCATTCAATCATGGCTGATTGAATCAAGCAGTTCTCATTGAGAACTGATTGAGTAGTTCTATCCTACTTACTAGCAACAATTTACAGAAGCCAATTAACCTAAATACCTGCACATCTACCGCTGTGCCACTCAATAGTACTTAGTATGAAGAAGAGTCTCGACCCGAAACGTCACCTATTCCTTTTCTCCAGAGATTCTGCTTGACCCGCTGAGTTACTCCAGCATTTTGTGTCTATCTTCGATTTAAACCAGCATCTGCATTTCCTTCCTAGACGTACTAAGAAATGTTATGCATTTTCACAAATTAATTTTAGATAGGTATTTAGGTTGATATTAGTTGATATGGGCGGCACAGTGGCGTAGCAATAATAAACAATAGGTGCAGGAGTAGGCCATTCGGCACTTCGAGCCAGCACCGCCGTTCAATGTGATCATGGCTGATCATCCCCAATCAGTACCCCGTTCCTGCCTTCTCCCCATATCCCCTATTTTTAAGAGCCCTATCTAGCTCTCTCTTGAAAGCATCCAGAGAACCGGCCTCCACCGCCCTCTGAGGCAGAGAATTCCACAGACTCACCACTCTCTGTGTGAAAAAGTGTTTCCTCGTCTCCGTTCTAAATGGCTTACTCATTATTCTTAAACTGTGGCCCCTGGTTCTGGACTCCCCCAACATCGGGAATATGTTTCCTGCCTCTAGCGTGTCCAAGTGGCAGTGACTAGTGGGGTACCGCAAGGCTCAGTGCTGGGACCCCAGCTATTTACAATTTATATTAATGATCTGGACGAGGGAATTGAAAGCAACATCTCCAAGTTTGCGGATGACACTAAGCTGGGTGGCAGTGTTAGCTGTGAGGAGGATGCTAGGAGACTGCAAGGTGACTTGGATAGGCTGGGTGAGTGGGCAAATGTTTGGCAAATGCAGTATAATGTGGATAAATGTGAGGTTATCCACTTTGGTGGCAAAAACGGGAAGGCAGCCTATTATCTAAATGGTGGCCGATTAGGAAATGGGGAGATGCAGCGAGACCTGGGTGTCATGGTACACCAGTCATTGAAAGTAGGCATGCAGGTGCAGCAGGCAGTGAAGAAAGCGAATGGTATGTTGGCCTTCATAGCAAGAGGATTTGAGTATAGGAGCAGGGAGGTTCTACTGCAGTTGTACAGGGTCTTGGTGAGACCACACCTGGAGTATTGCGTACAGTTTTGGTCTCCAAATCTGAGGAAGGACATTATAGCCATAGAGGGAGTGCAGAGAAGGTTCATCAGACTGATTCCTGGGATGTCAGGACTTTCATATGAAGAAAGACTGGATAGACTTGGCTTATACTCGCTAGAATTTAGGAGATTGAGAGGGGATCTTATAGAAACGTACAAAATTCTTATGGGGTTGGACAGGCTAGATGCAGGAAGATTGTTCCCGATGTTGGGGAAGTCCAGGACAAGGGGTCACAGCTTAAGGATAAGGGGGAAATCCTTTAAGACCGAGATGAGGAAAAACTTTTTCACACAGAGAGTGGTGAATCTCTGGAACTCTCTGCCACAGAGGGTAGTTGAGGCCAGTTCATTGGCTATATTTAAGAGGGAGTTAGATGTGGCCCTTGTGGCTAAAGGGATCAGGGGGTATGGAGAGAAGGCAGGTACGGGATACTGAGTTGGATGATCAGCCATGATCATATTGAATGGCGGTGCAGGCTCGAAGGGCCGAATGGCCTACTCCTGCACCTATTTTCTATGTATCTATGTAAACCCTTAACAATCTTATATGTTTCAATGAGGTGCCCTCTCATCCTTCTAAACTCCAGAGTGTACAAGCCCAGCTGCTCCATTCTCTCAGCATATGACAGTCCCGCCATCCCGGGAATTAACCTTGTAAACCTACGCTGCACTCCCTCAATAGCAAGAGTGTCCTTCCTCAAATTAGGGGACCAAAACTGCACACAATACTCCTGTTGTGGTCTCACTAGGGCTCTGTACAACTGCAGAAGGACCTCTTTGCTCCTATATTCGATTCCTCTTGTTATAAAGGTCAACATGCCATTCGCTTTCTTCACTGCCTGCTGTACCTGCATGTTTACTTTCATAGACTGATGTACAAGGATCCCCAGATCCCGTTGTACTTCCCTTTTTCCCAACTTGACGCCATTTAGATAGTAATCTGCCTTCCTGTTTTTGCTACCAAAGTGGATAACCTCACATTTATCCGCATTAAACTTCATCTGCCATGCATCTGCCCACTCCCCCAACCTGTCCAAGTAACCCTGCATTCTCATAGCATCCTCCTCACAGTTCACACTGCCACTCAGCTTTGTGTCATCTGCAAATTTGCTAATGTTACTTTAGAAACATAGAAAATAGGTGCAGGAGGCCATTCGGCCCTTCGAGCCAGCACCGCCATTCATTGTGATCATGGCTGATCGTCCCCTATCAATAACCCGTGCCTGCCTTCTCCGCATATCCCTTGACTCCACTAGCCCCTAGAGCTTTATTTAACTTTGAATCCCTTCATCCAAATCATTGATGTATATTGTAAATAGCTGCGGTCCCAGCACCGAGCCTTGAGGTACCCCACTAGTCACTGCCTGCCATTCTGAAAGGGACCCGTTAATCCCTACTCTTTGTTTCCTGTCTGCCAACCACTTCTCTATCCATGTCAGCACTCTACCCCCAATACCATGTGCCCTAATTTTGCCCACTAATCTCCTATGTGGGACCTTATCAAATGCTTTCTGAAAGTCCAGGTACACTACATCCACTGGCTCTCCCTTGTCCATTTTCCTAGTTACATCTTCAAAAAATTCCAGAAGATTAGTCAAGCATGATTTCCCCTTCGTAAATCTATGCTGACTCGGACCGATCCTGTTACTGCTATCCAAATGTTCGGCTATCTCATCTTTTATAATTCCCCACCACTGATGTCAGGCTAACTGGTCTATAATTCCCTGTTTTCTCTCTCCCGCCTTTCTTAAAAAGTGGGATAACATTAGCTACCCTCCAATCCACAGGAACTGATCCTGAGTCTATAGAACATTGGAAAATTATCACCAATGCATCCACGATTTCTAGAGCCACTTCCTTAAGTACCCTGGATGCAGACCATCAGGCCCTGGGGATTTATCAGCCTTCAGTCCCATCAGTCTATCCAACACCATTTCCTGCCTAATGTGGATTTCCTTCAGTTCCTCCGTCACCCCAGATCCTCTGGCCACTACTATATCAGGAAGATTGTTTGTGTCCTCCTTAGTGAAGACGGATCCAAAGTACCTGTTCAACTCATCTGCCATTTCCTTGTTCCCCATAATAAATTCACCTTTTTCGGTCTGCAAGGGTCCAACTGTTAATTGTGCAAAAGCTAATGCGGTTACGAACACCTGGATACAATAGAGTTGCTGCCTCACAGCGCCAGGGACCCGGGTTCGACCCCGACTACGGGTGCTGTCCGTAGGGAGTTTGTACGTTCTCCCCTTCACCTGCGTGGGTTTTCTCCGGGTGCTCCGGTTTCCTCCCACACTCCAAAGAGTGTACAGGTTTGAAAGTTAATTGGTATAATTGTAAATTGTCCCCAGTGTGTGTGTGTAGGATAGTGTTAGTGTGCAGGGATCGCTGGTCGGTGCGGACTGTATCTCTGAACTAAACTTTATTTTTTTTTAAAGAAGATTTTTTTTTTTTATGTCTCCAATGTTCCGCAGCAGGCGCTCGAGCGGCTTTTGTGTCTGTAGTCTTTATCTCGATTCCCGGTGCTTTTTTTTGAAAGTTATAGTCTTTCAGAACAAGTGGAGACTTAGCCCAGTCCACAACACATTGACTGAGCAGGTGTGGGGCTGAGTTAGACATAGGTCCTTTGTTAAGTCGTTTCTTCACTGAAAACAAAACTCAAGTGAGCAGGCACTTACTGTCCCATTATGGGAACACCTGTTATAATTGAGCACATCAGCCGGTGACATACGACCCTTGCAAGTTAACAGCTGAACAGCAGCCCACTGCTTTTTGAGGCCGTAAAATAAAAAGGACTTTCGGGAGCAAACAAAGAATTGCTCAGTAGGAATTATTTACCAGGGATGTATAAACTCTTCATCAGCATCTGCTGTCTGTCATCAGGTGTCCAGGTGTTCGTAACCGCATTAGCTTTTATACAATTAACAATGTCCAGCTTCACAAAGCAGCCTTCTGCTTAGTTGTCTCTTCCTCGTTACACTGCACTGTTCTACCCAAGTGCACTTGCAAAGGGTAGGTTGTTCAGCGAAATCCATCATGAAATTTGGTTGCATTCAATTCAAAGCTGGAAGGTGGGATCAAAGGAGCAGTCTGGACAATAAGGAAGTTGTGTTTGTACATCACTGCTGTTTGCCTTCCCAAAAACGTCTTTCTTAAGGTAGACAAAAGTGCTGGAGAAACTCAGCGGGTGCAGCAGCATCTATGGAGCGAAGGAAATAGGCAACGTTTCGGGCCGAAAACCCTTCTTCAGACTGATGTAGTGTGGGGGTGGTTCCCTGCGGGTTACAGGGGCGGCGTGGTGGTGCAGCGCTTGAGCCTCACAGTGCCAGAGTCCCGGGTTCAATCCTGACCACGGGTGCTGTCCGTACGGAGTTTGCACGTTCTCCCTGGGACCTGCGTGGGTTTTCCCCGGGTGTGTGTCTGAGTTTAGTTTATTGTCACGTGTACCGAGGTACAGTGAAAAGCTTTTGTTGCGTGCTGACCAGTCAGCGGAAAGACAATACATGATTACAATCGAGCCGTCCACAGTGTACAGAACAACGTTTAGTGCAAGGTACTGCAAAGCCAGTATAGTCTAAGAGTCTCCAATGAAGCAGATAGTAGTTCAGTACTGCTCTCTAGTTGTGGTAAGAGGCAGGTCACGCATGTTTGTGGGTTAATTGGCATTGGTAAAGATTGTAAATTGTCCCTAGTGTGTAGGATAGTGCTAGTGTACGGGGCGATCACTGGTCAGTGCGGACTCGGGTGGGCTGAAGGGCCTGGTTCCGCGCTGTATCTCTGAACTAAGCTCAAAATAAAGTATACATGGAACCGTGCAGCACAGAAATGGGACCTTTTCTGGAAGAAAAAGCACTTGTCTTTCTCAATATTCTGTTACAGAACACTCGACACGAAACGTCACCCATTGCTTCTCTCCAGAGATGCTGCCTGTCCCGCTGAGTTACTCCAGCTTTTTGTGTCCGTCTCCAATATTCTGTTAATTGGATTTATACGTTTTGCAACATTAATAAACCAAGTTTAGGTGACATGAGGCAACACTTAAGTAAACATTTTCATGAAGTTGTGATTTTAACAGCTAGTTATTTTATTCCAAAGCAGCTAATATACGCCACAAAAAAAAAGGCTTATTTGTGGTCCAGAGGTCCACATATCTAAATGCCAAATGAATGGTCACTGACCTAATTCTGCTTATCGCTAGACATATTTTTAATATTGCGTTTCTGCGAGGTGTTCATTCACTGCCTGATCACGGACTGAGATCAAAGTAAGCACAAAAATAAAGATTTTAAAAGTCTGAAGAAGGGTCTCAATCCGAAATGTCACAAGAGATTAGTGTGCAAAATTAGAGCACATGGTGTTGGGGGTAGGGTATTGACATGGATAGAGAACTGGTTGGCAGACAGGAAGCAAAGAGTAGGAATTAACGGGTCCTTTTCAGAATGGCAGGCAGTGAGTGACTAGTGGGGTGCCGCAAGGCTCGGTTCTGGGACTCCAGTCATTTACAATATATAATAACGATTTAGACGAGGGAATTAAATGTAACATCTCCAAGTTTACGGATGACACAAAGCTGGGTGGCAGTGTGAGCTGCGAGGAGGATAATAATAATAATAATGGATTTTATTTACGGGCGCCTTATACCGAGGTCTCAAGGACACCATACAGAGATTTATAGAAAACATATAATCAGAATTTAAAAAAAAAAAAAAAAGGTTATAAAGACCAATACATAAATCAGGGACAGAATTCCTTCCAAAAACACAAAAAAAAGAAAATCAGAAGCACAATTTGAGGAGAGAGCAGCGGCAATTTAACGCCAGCGTCCACTCTCCCCTCCGACCGCCATCTTGAACACAGACTAACAAATACAATTACAAACAATTACATACAGGATGCTATGAGGCTGCAGGGTGACTTGGATAGGTTGGGTGAGGGGGCAAATGCAGTATAATGTGGATAAATGTGAGGTTATCCACTTCGGTGGCAACAACCGGAAGGCAGATTAGGAAAAGGGGAGGTGCAACGAGACCTGGGTGTGGTTGTACATCAGTCACTGAAAGTAAGCATGCAGTGAAGAAAGCTAATGGCATGTTGGCCTTTATTGTGAGAGAATTTGAGTTTAGCAACAAGGAGGTCCTAATGCAGTGGTACAGGGCTCTGGTGAGACCACACCTAGAGTATTGTGTGCAATTCTGGTCTCCTAATTTGAAGAAGGACTATTGAGGGAGTGCAGCGTCGGTTCACCAGATTAATTCCCAGGATGGCGGGACTATCATATGTTGAAAGAATGGATCTTATAGAAACATTAAATTCTTAAAGGATTTGACAGGCTACATGCAGGAAAAATGTTCCCGATGTTAGGGGGAGTCCAGAACCGGGGTCACACAGTTTAAGAATAAGGGGTAGGCCATTTAGGACTGAGATGAGGAAAAACATTTTCACACTAGAGTTGTGAATCTGTGGAATTCTCTGACACAGAAGGCAGTGGAGGCCAATGCACTGGATGTTTTCAAGAGAGAGTTCTTAGGGCTAAAGGAATCTTTAGCTCTTAGGGCTAAAGGAATCAAAGGATTTGGGGAAAAAGCAGGAACAGGGTACTGATTTTAGATGATCAGCCATGATCATATTGAATAGTGGTGCTGGCTCGAAGGGCCGAATGGCCTACTCCTGCACCTATTTTTCCATGTTTCTGTTTCTGTCACCCATTCCTTCTCTCCAGAGGTGCTGCCTGTCCCATTCAATTAATTTTTGTGTCGACCTTCGGTATATACCAGTATCTGCAGTTCCTTCCTACACATATAAAAAAACATTTTCTTTTCTTTACTACTTAAAAATGTTGAATTTGTTATATAATATTACAGAACAGAAAATGGCCAGCACTTTTATTTTTGTGCATGGTTTGATCGCATCATCGAAATGCAGTGAATTTAACACATTGAAGAAAGGTAATATTTAGTTTAGTTTAGAGATACAGCGTGGAAACAAGCCCTTCGGCCCACCAAGTCCGTGCCGACCAGCGATCCCTGCACATTAACACTACCCTACACACACATTTATACCAAGCCAACTAACCTGCAAACCCATACGTCTTTGGAGGGTGGGAGGAAACCGAAGATCTCGGAGAAACCCCAAGCAAGGTCACGGGGAAAACGTACAAACTCTGTACAGACAAGCGCCCGTAGTCAGGATCGAACCCAGGTCTCTGCCACTGTAAGGCAACAACTCTACCGCTGCACCACCATGCCGCCCATTTAAAAAATATATAATTTGGAGCATCTTGATCGGAAGGGGAGTTTGTTTGCCCCCCCCCCCCCACCCCCATATTCATATTATTTGTTCTGTTGAACAAGTTGCCGTAGAGTTTGCAACAGTGAACAGGAAGGAAAGACACAGGCTTGCTCATTTTTCTATTTCTATTGTTATGAGAATTACATCAACTGTTTGCTTTACTAAGGCCATTCAGGAAATGATAAAACCCTTCAGCATTAGCCTCGGGGCTGAGCCTGCATAACACTACTTACATTGTCTGCTGCTCATTGAGAAGGTTAGCTTAAAGGGCCTGTCCCACGAGCATGCGACTGCATGCGGCAAGCGCGTCCAAACCGGAAGCGGGTACCGCGCGGAGTTCGAGTGATCTCCGTACAGGGACTGTCCCACGAGCATGCGACTGCATGCGGCGAGCGCGACCAAACCGGAAGCAGGGGCCGCGCGGAGGTCGAGTGAGTGACGTGAAGATCGCGCGTGACGTACGGCGTCGAGACGCTGCGCACGCCCGTAGAGGCGGTGCGTACAGCGTCGAGGCGGCTGCGGGCCGGCAGGCAGTTGCCGCGCGGAATTTTTGAACAGTGTCAGTTTTTCGGAGCCCCGCGCGATGTCGGGACCAGCTCCGCACAACTCCATACGGCTCTGCCGATCAAAGTGGGACCGGCCCCGCGAGGCCGTACGGCTCAAGGACCACGTTAGGTCCCGCTTGCCGCATGCAGTCGCATGCTCGTGGGACAGGCCCTTTAGTTTTAAGGGCCTGTCCCACTTGGGCGTCATTTGCGCATCATTTACGCGACATCATTTACGCGTCATGACGCACGTGATGCGCGCATGGTGCGCGATGACATAGGCAGTGACGCGCGGCATCCCAGGATTTTGTGATGTACAAAAGCTTCGCGCACCATCTGCGTGACGCGCAAATGACGGCCAAGTGGGACAGGCCCTTTAGTTTTAGGAATCTGGCAAGTTAGAGGGCCAGGCGTGGTGAGGGACGACTGTTCGCTGGACGACCGGAATGGAGGGGGTGACCTCTTGCATTTGGACTCAGTGGATTGTTCTGTATATTCTGTATTAACTGGGGTGATTGTGTTTATGTACGGAGTCAGTCTTGCTGAGCTGTATGCAGAAAATATATTTCACTGTACCTGGTACACGCGACAATAAATAAACCATTGGTCTTTTAAACCATTTATATGCCTCACGCTGCCCGGCAAGGCCAGCAGCATAATCAAGGATGAGTCTCACCCCGGCTACTCCCTCTTCTCCCCTCTCCCATCAGGGTAAAAGTATAGCAGTGTGAAAACGCACACCTCCAGATTCAGGGACAGTTTCTTCCCAGGTGTTGCCAGGCAACTGAATCATCCTACCACAACCAGAGAGCAGTCAATAGACAATAGGTGCAGGAGTAGGACGTTCGGCCCTTCAAGCCAGCACCGCCATTCAATGTGATCATGGCTGATCATCCACAATCAGTACCCCGTTCCTGCCTTCTCCCCATATCCCCTGACTCCGCTATCTTTAAGAGCCCTATCTAGCTCTCTCTTGAAAGCATCCAGAGAACCTGCCTCCACCGCCCTCTGAGGCAGAGAACTTATACATAAATATATATATATATATTGTTTACATAATACTATGTTACATATTCTTGTGTGCTGCTGCAAGTAAGAATTTCATTGATCTGTCTGGGGCATATGACAATAAAACACTCTTGACTTTACTCTTCCCCGACATGTGTATGTTGTAAAACTTTCTATCAGTGGTACAACTGCCCACACAAGGTGTAGGTTCTGATCTAACTCCTGCCTTGCAGTTAGCCTTTGTGCTCCTGGCCAGACTCTGTGCATTGAAGTCCAGCAGGCAATGGGAATTTGGATCACGCTGGGCTGTGATCTCCCTGATGCACTTCAGTCAGCTGCAAGTGTGGATACAGCTGCTCCCACCCTCACAAGGCATGTGTGTGCAACTTCATCTTTTCCAATGTAAAAAACACACTCAAACAGCTGAAAAAAGTGTTCAAACGGCCTTCTTACTTTACACTGCATGGTTTAGTTTTGTTTATTGTCACGCGTACCGAGGTCCGTACCGACCAGCGATCCCCGCACACTAACAAGACCCCACACACACACACTGGGGACAATTTACATTTATACCAAGCCAATTAACCTGCAAACCTGTACGTCTTTGGAGTGTGGGAGGAAACCGGAGATCTCGGAGTAAACCCATGCAGGTCACGCGGCGAGGATGCACAAACTCCGTACAGACAACACTCGTGGTCAGGATTGAACCTGGGTCTCTGGTGCTGCAAGCGCTGCAAGGCAGCAACTCTACCGCTGCGCTACTGTTTTCTCCGCCCTACGGAGAAAACCCACACGGTCACGGGGAGGACGTGCAAACTCTGTACAGACAGCGCTGTGGTCGTGATCGAACCCGGGTCTCTGGCGCTGCAAGCGCTGCAAGGCAGCAACTCTACCGCTGCGCCACCGTGCAGCTACATGTTGCGTGCTATCCAGTCAGCAGAAAGGCAATACGTGATTACAATCGACCCATTTAAAGTCTATAGACGAAATGTTGCTGTCGGGGTAGAGATTTAAGAGTGTGGAGCGATTGTAATGTGAGTTTGTAGATCTGCTTCTGTGGCCAGCACGCAAATAGTCGCCTGCGTTGGACGCCATCTTGGAAGCCATCTTGGAAAGACTACCTAAATGAAACTAAACTAACCTTCTTGTTTTACACTGCATAATTGAGGCTTGACAACACCAGCAACTGAGGCTGGTTTGAAAGAGACAGGCAGACCGGATAGGGAATACCGTACAAAACAATTCTTTAGAGTTTACTTTAGTGCTGCAGCATGGAAATATGCCCTTCGGCCCACCGAGTCCACGCCGACCAGCGATCACTATCCTACACTCTCGGGACGATTTACAATGTTATCGAAGCCAATTAACCGACAAACCTGTACGTTTTTGGAGTGTGGGAGGAAACCTGAGAACCTGGAGAAAACCCACGCGGTCACAGGGAGATGGTACAAACTCCATACAGACAGCACCCGTGGTCAGGATCGAACCCGGGTCACTGTTGTTGTGAGTCAGCAGCTCCACCAGCTGCGCCACCGTGCTGCTGACATGTAATTGAAACTCACCACTGTACACGTTCTCAGAGAAGCTCAGCGGGTGAGGCAGCATCTATGGAGCGAAGGAATAGGTGACGTTTCGGGTCGAGCAGTACCGAGTCCAAGTCAGACTGAAGAAGGGTCTCGACCCGAAACGTCACCTATCCCATCGCTCCTTAGATGCTGCCTCACCCGCTGAGTTTCTCCAGCATTTTTGTCCACCTTCGATTTTTTCCTGCATCTGCAGTTCTTTCTTAAACTGTACACGTTCTCCATGCTCTTTTGCTAAACTTTGATAAACACATGTAGCGGTACGTCAGGGAAGAATCTATGCCCAGGTACCTAAGTGCCAAAGGTCATTACAAATCCCCTCCAGCAATAACCAACCAATGTTGCATCGTTTTGATGACATTGGCAATATCGTGAGTAACATTTAGTGCAAGATAAAGTCCAGTAAAGTCCGATGAAAGATAGTGCGAGGGTCTCTGAGGTAGATAGTAGCTCAGGGCTGCTCACTAGTTGTCGGTGGGGTGATTCGGTTGCCTGGTAACAGCTGATAACTTCTTCAAAATGGAAGAGACATTTGGAAGATACGCCAGAGGCAGGAAACATGTTCCCGGTGTTGGGGGAGTCCAGAACCAGGGGCCGCAGTTTAAGAATAAGGAGTAAGCCATTTAGAACGGAGACGAGGAAACACTTTTTCTCACAGAGAGTGGTGAGTCTGTGGAATTCTCTGCCTCAGAGGGCGGTGGAGGCAGGTTCTCTGGATGCTTTCAAGAGAGAGCTAGATAGGGCTCTTAAAAATAGCGGAGTCAGGGGATATGGGGAGAAGGCAGGAACGGGGTACTGATTGGGGATGATCTGCAAAGATCACATTGAATGGCGGTGCTGGCACGAAGGGCCGAACGTCCTATGGCCTACTCCTGCACCTATTGTCTATTGACATGTTAACAGGGAGCAGGGGGTAAGCGGGAGAACGTTTTAGGCCATGCCTCGCACACGAACACCAATAATGACGTGGATCTACTGAAGATACTTACAGACTTATTCCACGAGAGCCCGGTGGTGTGGTACTCCTTGATGTAGGCCTGCAGCTCTGTCCAGATTCTGAGGAAGGATTTGACCCATTCTACATGTCTCCTGTCACTGCAATTGAATAAGATCGAAGAGAGCAACAGTGATTAATTTTTTAACAATTTAGTTAAAGCTGTTTAAACAACAAGACAATAGAATGAATGAATGAATGAATGAATAAGTTTATTGCCCAACTATGTTCACATACAAGGTATTTGCCTTGGTGCTCCGCTCGCAAGTAACAACACGACATACAGTAACAATTCAAAATAAAACATAAAACATTAAGAAGAAAACATTATAGTTTAAACATGTGAATGAAATATAATATCAGAGCAAAAGGAGGCTTCAGACTTTTGGTTATTGAGTAGAGCTACTGCTCGTGGAAAAAAGCTGTCGCCTTCCAGAGGGAAGTGATTCCCGAGACAATAGACAATAGGTGCAGGAGTAGGCCATTCGGCCCTTTGAGTCAATGAGATTGACTAAAGAGCAGTAGAATCATAGAGTCATACAGCAGGGAAACAGGCCCTTCAGCCCAACTTTCCCGTGCCGACCAAGATGCCCCATCTACCCCAAGATGGTGCCCAAGCCAGGCGACTCTTTGTGTGGTCGTCACAGAAGTGGATCTGAAAATCACTCCACTCTTAAATCTCATCAGCGACAGCAACATTTATGAACATTATTCACGTTATTCCCTTCGTAATGTATCTGTACACAGTGGACGGCTCGATTGTAATCAGGTACTGTCTTTCCGCTGACTGGTTAGCACGCAATAAAAGCTTTTCACTGCACCTCACTGTTTATACGCGACGATAAACTAAACAAAACACCTCTATAAGATCACCCGCCATCCTCCTGAACTCCGACATCCTCGTAAATCATAAGGTCATAAGAGACAGGAGTATAATTAGGCCATTCGGCCCATCGTCTACTCCGCCATTCAATCATATCTGGTCTATCTCTCCTAATCCCATCTCTCCCTCCCAACTCTAGAGCTTCTCTGCACTCTTTCCAGCTCAACAACATCATTCCTACAGCAGCGTGGGAAGACTAAATGCAATAGCTTAAATAAATGTTTAGGCAATAAAATGACAATAAACTAAACTCTGCTTAACCTGGCTGCATTTGGCCCATGTCCCTCTATAAGAGGCACAAAGTGCTGGAGTAACTTAGCAGGTCAGGCAGCATCTCTGGAGAACGTGGATAGTTGATGTTTTGGGTCAGGACCCTCAAGTTAAGTCAAGTCAAGAGAGTTTATTGTCATGTGTCCCTGATAGGACAATGAAATTCTTGCTTTGCTTCAGCACAACAGAACATAGTAGGCATTGACTACAAAACAGATCAGTGTGTCCATGTACCATTATATAAATATATACACACATGAATCAATAAACTGATAAAGTGCAAATAACAGTTAATTGGCTATTAATGTTCATAGTTATGTCCGAGCCAAGTTTAATAGCCTGATGGCTATGGGGAAGTAGCTATTCCTGAACTTGGTCATTGCAGTCTTCAGGCTCCTGTACCTTCTACCTGAAGGTAGTAGGGAGATGAGTGTGTGGCCAGGATGGTGTGGGTCCTTGATGATACTGCCAGCCTTTTTGAGGCAGCGACTGTGATCGATCCCCTCGATGGAAGGGAGGTCAGAGCCGATGATGGACTGGGCAGTGTTTACTACTTTTTGTAGTCTTTTCCTCTCCAGGGCGCTCAAGTTGCCGAACCAAGCCACAATGCAACCGGTCAGCATGCTCTCTACTGTGCACCTGTAGAAGTTAGAGAGAGTCCTCCTTGACCCTTCTTCAGTCCTCACTTCCCCAGAGATGCTGCCTGACTCACCGAGTTAGTTTAGTTTAGAGATGCAGCGGGGAAACAGGCCCTTCAGCCTACCGAGTCCGCGACGACCAGCGATCCCTGCACATTAACACTATCCTGCTCACACAAGGGACAATTTACATTTATTCCAAAGCCAATTAACCTACAAACCTGCACATCTTTGGAGTGCGGGAGAAAACCGAAGATCTCGGAGAAAACCCACGCAGGTCAAGGGGAGAACCTACAAACTCCGTACAGACAGCACCCATAGTCGGGATTGAAGCTGGGTCTCCGACGCTGCTAGCTCTGTAAGGCAGCAACTCTACCGCTGTGCCACCGTGCCACCCCAACTTTAGTTACACCAACACTTTGTGTTATTTTATTCCTGTGTAGGCTGTAAGCAACGGATTATTCAGGATACACTAAAGGCATCCAGAACCATCTCAACACTAATACAATCAGTGGTGTGCCTATATGTAGCTTTATATAAACCTCATGATTTTCTAATATACCAGAATGCATTGAGTGATGGGGTCTGACAGCCTAGAACACAAAAACATCCTTCCACTATAACCAAATATTAATAGTCTGAAAAGTCTGAAGAAGGGTCCCGACCCAAAACTTCACCTTTTTCTCCAGAGATGCTGCCCGACCTGCTACACTGTAAGTTAGTCCAGGACTTTGTATCTAACTTTAATAGCAGTAAACCTGTTAAGCTGCTGCGAGTAAGAATTTCTGAAGTCTGAAGATGGGTCTCCAGAGATGCTGACTGTCCCGCTCAGTTACTCCAGCATTTTGTGTCTAACGGGTTGCGTTGGGAGACCAGGCCTCCCGTGGGGGCTATGGGTGAGTGGTGGAATATTGCATTGGGGGGCCAGGCCTCCCGTGTGACAGCGACCCAACGGGTCCCACTTGGTCTAGTAACAATTAAAACTCTAGACCTGACCACCTGATACTACCCCAAATAGGATTGCCGCCATTCCCTGCAGCTCTGCACATAAGAGAATCATTCATCTCACTCCAAGGATGGGAAACCATGAACCCTTACATGCCACATACACTCGAAGAGGGAGAATGCACCCTGCCTCAGTAGCGAGCTATATGGCGTCGTACTGAACAGTGTGGTGCATATAGTGTTTAGAGTCACCTTTGATCTCCAGTCTATGAACAAAGCCACACAAACTCGCACACACACACCCCACATACACACACACCCCAACCCAGACACACACACGCACCACATACATGCACCCCATACACACACACGCACCACACATACATGCACCCCACACAAACATACACACGCACCCCACGTAGATACACACCCCACATACACACACGTACCCCATATACAGATACACGCCCCATATACACACATGCACCCCACGTAGATACACACCCACATACACACACGTACCCCACATAGATACACGCCCCATATACACACACACCCACGTAGATACACACCCCACATACACACACGTACCCCACATAGATACACGCCCCATATACACACACACACCCCACGTAGATACACACCCCATACACACACGTACCCCACATACAGATACACGCCCCATATACACACACGCACCCCACGTAGATACACACCCCACATACACACGTACCCACAGATACACGCCCCATATACACACACACACCCCACGTAGATACACACCCCACATACACACACGTACCCCACATAGATACACGCCCCATATACACACACGCACCCCACGTATACACACCCCCACATACACGCACGTACCCCATACAGATACACGCCGCATATACACACACGCACCCCACATACAGATACACACCCCACATATACACACACAAACACACCCCACACTCACAAACACACACACACACCCCACACACACACGGACCACACACACACAACAAACAAACACAAACACACACACATATATATGCACAAACGGTACTGACCTATCATCTACCCCATTGGAGATGCTTAGACCGTCTTTAATCAGTCTTAGTTTTAGTTTTAGTGTTTAGTTTTAGAGATACAGCACGGAAACAGGCCCTTCGGCCCACCCGGTCTGTGCCGACCAGCGATCCCCGCACATTAACACGATCCTACACCCAGTATGGACAATTTTTACATTTACCAATCAAATTAACCTACAAACCTGTACATCTTTGGAGTGTGGGAGTAACCGAAGATCACGGAAAACCCCACGCAGGTCACGGGGAGAACGTTCGATCCCGGGTGCTGTCTGTAAGCAGTTTGTACGTTTACCCCATGACCGCGTGGGTTTTCCCCGCATGCTCGGTTTCCTCTTATACTCCAAAGGCATACAGGATTTTGTAGGTCAATTGGTATCGGTAAGGATTGTAAATTGTCCTTGTGTGTAGGATAGTGCTAAGTGTGCGGGGATCGCTGGTCAGCACGGACTCAGTGGGCCGAAGGGCCGGTTTCCGTGCTGCATCTCTAAATCAAACCAAACTAAATCTTTCATTCATTTGTTCTATATCTTTCTCTACATCACCGTCTATAGCTCTCAATAGACAATAGACAATAGGTGCAGGGAGTTGGCCATTCGGCCCTTTGAGCCAGCACCGCCATTCAATGTGATCATGGCTGATCATCCCCAATCACAACACGATGACAGCGAGGTCAACATTTTGTAACAAGGTAGACACGAAAGAAGAAGAGGAAGAGCACCCCGTTCCTGCCTTCTCCCCATATCCCCTGACTCCGCTATTTTTAAGAGCCCTATCTAGCTCTCTCTTGAAAGTATCCAGAGGAACCAGCCTCCACCGCCCTCTGAGGCAGAGAATTCCACACTCATAACTCTCGTTTCCCTCCCCTGACTCTCAGTCTGAAGGGTCTCGACCCAAAACGTCACCTATTTCCTTTTCTCGAGAGATGTTGCCTGACCAGGAGTTACTCCAGCATTTTCATGATGATAAGAATTAAAGCAGAATTAGGCCTACTCCGCCATTCAATCTTGGCTGATCTATCTCTCCCTCCTAACCCCATTCCCTGCCTTCTCCCCACCCGTACAAATCCAGAATCTATCCATTTCTGCTTTAAATAAATCCACTGACTTTGCCTCCATGGTCTTCTGCGGCAAATAATTCCACAGATTCACCACAGTTTTTTTGTGTATGTCTTCGGTTTAAACCAGCATCTGCAGTTCTTTGAGTAGGAAGGAACTGCAGATGCTGGTTTAATCGAAGGTAGCCACAAAATGCTGGAGTGACACAGCGGGACATGCAGCGTCTCTGGAGAGAAGGAATGGGAGACGTCACCCATTCCTTCTCTCCAGAGACGCTGCCTGTCCGCTGAGTTACTCCAGCGTTTTGAGTCTCTCTGCAGTTCCTTCCTCCATTAAACTAAACTAAAGTTCTCCCTCATTAGTGAAATAGGAAAATGGAGACATTATCTGGCTCTCTGTCACTGGTTGCCTAATGCACCTGTTGGGCAGCCTGTCGGGGATGACTAATGCACCAGAAGGACTTGTTCAGAAAGGGTTCAGACAGCCGATTTCTTAAGCGCATGTCATATGGTGGACTGTCCAGAACTGCACACAGCAATTCCTTTCTCTTAAATACAAATGAAACATGTAATCCACACCCTCAGATGCATGCATCAAAACATTCAAACACAAAAGGGCATTTGTATCCAAGATCTCGGGCCTAAAAGAATGCAAGCAGAATTAGGATTCCCTTGGCTAACTTAGCAGTTGTGGAATCTGACTTTCATGAACAGTACAGTATCGGGAATTGTAAGAATTGTACAAAATACTTGCACAATGTTCTCTTGTCTTGTTTTGTTTAAGGGCAGCACGGTGGCGCAGCGGTAGAGTTGCTGCCTCTCAGCGCCAGAGACCCGGGTTCGATCCTGACTACGGGTGCTGTCTGTACGGAGTTTGTACGTTCTCCCCGTGACCTCGTAGGTGCGTGGGTTTTCTCCGGGATCTCCGGTTTCCCTCCACACTCCAAAGACGTACAGGTTTGCAGGTTAATTCGCTTGGTGTATGTGTAAACTTGTCCCTAGTTTGTGTAGGAAAGTGTTAGTGTGCGGGGATCGCTGGTCGGTGTGGACTCGGTGGGCTGAAGGGCCTGGTTCTGCGCTGTATCTCTAAACTAAACTAGG
>CM075995.1:693397-746069 GCA_038087875.1 Malacoraja senta
AAAGGGGTTCAGTTTCAGTTTAGTTTAGTTTATTCTCACATGTACCAAGGTAGAGTGAAAAGCTTTAGTTGCGTGCTAACCAGTCAGCAGAAAGACTGATTGGGGTGTACAGTAGGGAGTATATTGACAGGTTACACCATGCCGTGGTTTACTCTACTACTCTCTCTACACCAACGACTGCACCTCCACAGACACCTCTGTCAAGCTTCTCAAGTTTGCGGACGACACAACCCTGATTGGACTGATCCAGGATGGGGAGGAATCTGCCTACAGACAGGAAGTGTCACAGCTGGCGTCCTGGTGCCATCGCAACAACCTGGAGCTCAATGCTCTTAAGACAGTGGAATTGATTGTAGACTTTAGGAGAGCTCCCCCTCCCCTCACCACACTCACATCTGTGGAGTCTTTTAAGTTCCTGGGAACCATCATCTCCAAGGACCATAAGTGGAGGGCTACCATCGACTCCACAGTCAAAAAGGCACAACAGAGGATGTACTTCCTGCGGCAGCTGAGGAAGCACAATCTGCCACAGGCAATGATGGTCCAATTCTACACGGCCATCGTAAAGTCTGTTCTCACCTTCTCCATCATGGTCTGGTTTGGCTCAGCCACCAAGCACGACACCTGGAGGCTGCAGCGAATCGTCCGATCAGCAGAGAAGATTATTGGCTGCAACCTTCCCTCCATTGACGAGCTGTACACTGCAAGGGCTAGGAAGCGAGCGGGCAAGATCATCTCTGACCCCTCTCACCCAGCCCACAATCTCTTTGAATCATTTCCCTCTGGAAGGCGACTGCGGACTGTCAAAGCTGCCACAGCCAGACATAAAAGCAGTTTTTATCCACGAGTAGTTGCTCTACTCAACAGCCAAAAATCTGTAGACTCCCTTTGATCTGGTATTTTGTTGGTTCACATGCTTGATCAATGGTGTTTTAACATTAATGTTTTATTATTATTAATGTTTAGTGTTTTCTGAGTCATTCGTAACTGTCACTGTATGTCATGTTGTTACTTGTGGGCAGAGCACCAAGGCAAATTCCTTGTATGTGAATACTTGGCCAATAAACGTACTTACTTAGTACCATGAAGGCCGAAGAACGAACGAGATTACAAAGAGCCCAGTCCATCACGGGTACTGACCTCCCCATTATCGAAGGGATCTACAGGAGTCACTGCCTCATAAAGGCATCAGAGACCCACAGAATCCTGGCCGCCTCCTCTTTTCACTCCTTCCATCGGGGAGGGGGGGGGGGGGGGGGGGAGGTACAGGAGCCTGAAAACTAACGTCCAGGTTCAGAAGCAGCTTCTTCCCTACAACCATCAGGCTAATGAACACTACAAACCACAAACTAGAGTTTGAACTATGCACCGACACAAAATGCTGGAGTAACTCAGCGGGACAGGCAGCATCTCTGGAGAGAAGGGATGGGTAACGTTTCGGGTCGAGACCCTTCTTCGGACTGAAAGTCATGGGAAAGGGAAACGAGAGATATAGACGATGATGTAGAGAGATATAGAACAAATGAATGAAAGATATGCAAATAAGTAACAATGATAAAGGAAACAGGCCATTGTTAGCGGCTTGCTAGGTGAGAACGAGAAGCTGGTGTGGCTTGGGTGGGGGAGGGATGGAGAGAGAGGGAGGGAATGCAGGGGTTACTTGAAGTTAGAGCGATCAATATTCAAGCTGCCCAAGCGAAATATGAGGTGCTGTTCCTCCAATTTATGTTTAGCCTCACTGACAATGGAGGAGGCCCAGGACAGAAAGGTCTGTGTGGGAATGGGAAGGAGAATTAAACTGTTTAGCCAGCGGGAGATCAGTTAAGTTCAGGTGGACTGAACGAAGGTGTTCAGCGAAACGATCGCCCAGTCTACGTTTGGTCTCGCCGATGCATAAGAGTCAATAGACAATAGACAATAGGTGCAGGAGTAGGCCTTCGAGCCAGCACCGCCATTCAATGTGATCATGGCTGATCATCCCCAATCAGTACCCCATTCCTGCCTTCACCCCATATCCCCTGACTCCGCTATTTTCAAGAGCCCTATCTAGCTCTCTCTTGAAAGCATCCAGAGAACCGGCCTCCACCGCCCTCTGAGGCAGAGAATTCCAAAGACTCACCACTCTCTGTGAGAAAAAGTGTTTCCTTGTCTCCGTTCTAAATGGCTTACCCCTTATTCTTAAACTGTGGCCCCTGGTTCTGGACTCCCCCAACATCGGGAACATGTTTCCTGCCTCTAGCCTGTCCAAGCCCTTAACAACCTTATATGTTTCAATGAGATAACCTCTCATCCTACTAAACTCCAGAGTGTACAAGCCCAGCTGCTCCATTCTCCCAGCATATCTTGAACAACGGATTCAGTAGGTCATGGACAACGGGCTGCCTTGGTTGCACTCAGGTTTTGGGGGGCAATTCTGCACTAGTAGAACTGTAAACTCGGGACTTTAGGCCTTTGTTTGTGTTTTGCACTAACATTGCTCTTTTTAAAAATCCCTTTTGCCTGTTTTATTATGTCACAGATCGGTTATGCTGCTACAATTAAGAATTTCATCGTTCCATTTCGGTACATATGACAATGAAAGACTCTTGACTCTCGAGAAACTGTGGGAAGGGATCAGGGACTGGGTGGTTTCCATGGCGATCTCGGCAGTATCTATTCAACCAGCATCACTAGAATAAATTATCTTGCCATTATCTCACGACTTGTGTATCCTTGCTGTTGGCAAGCTGGTTGCTGCACTTGTGTAGGAAAGAACTGCAGATGCTGGTTTGAATCGAAGGTAGACACAAAATGCCGGAGTAACTCAGCGGGACGGGCAGCATCTCTGGAGAGAAGGAATGGGTGACGTTTCGGGTCGAGACCCTTCTTCAGACTGAAGGTGTCTACCGTGTTGCCGCACGTCCTGTATATTAGAGGGCATTTTACAGAGAGTGCAAGTAGTGATGGCGGCACAGTGGCGCAGCTGGTGGAGCTGCTCCCCACACAGCGCCGGAGTCCCGGGTTCGATCCCCACCTTGACTTCTGCCTGTGTGGAGTTTGCACGTCCTCCCTGTGACCGTGTGGGTTTCCTCCGGGTGCTCCGGTTTCCTCAAAGACGTGCGGGTTTGTAGGTTAACTGGCCCTCTGTAAATCATCCCTAGTGTGTAGGGAGCGGATGCGAAACTGGGATAACATAGAAGGTTAAGAGGGGACTTGATAGAGGTCTTTAAAATTATGAGCGGGTTAGACAGAGTGGACGTGGATAAGCTTTTCCCATTGAGAGTAGGGAAGATTCAAACAAGGGGACATGACTTGAGAATTAAGGGACAGAAGTTTAGGGGGAACATTAGGGGGAACTTCTTTACTCAGAGAGTGGTAGCTGTGTGGAATGAGCTTCCAGTGGAAGTGGTGGAGGCAGGTTCGATGTTATCCTTTAAAAATAGATTGGATGGGTATATGGACGGGAAAGGAATGGAGGGTTATGGGCTGAGTGCAGGTAGATGGGACTAGGGGGAAGTATTTATTTTTAATTAAAAAAAATTAAAAAAAAATAAAAAAATGTTCGGCACGGACTTGAAGGGCCGAGATGGCCTGTTTCCGTGCTGTTATGGTTATATGGTTATATGGTTAACTGGTGTGACCGGGTGATCGATGGACGGCAAAGACTCAGTGAACTGTTTCCATGCTGTGTCTCTAAACTAGCCTAATCTAAACGACTGCATTGATTGAATAGATTCAAGATTCAAGAGAGTTTATTGTCATGTGTCCCAGATAGGACAATGAAATTCTTGCTTTGCTTCAACACAACAGAATATAGTAGGCATAAATAAATACAGAACAGAACAGATCAGTGTGTCCATATACCGATGAATATATATATATACACACATAAATAAACAAGCAGATAAAAGTGCAATGGGCTATTAACGATCAGAGTTTTGTTTGAGTTGAGTTTAATAGCCTGATGGCTGTGGGGAAGAAGCTATTTAGTTTAGTTTAGAGATACAGCACGGAAACAGGCCCTTCGGCTCACCGGGTCGTCGACCAGCGATCCCCGCACGTTAACATTATCCTACACCCACTAGGGACAGTTTTTACATTTACCAAGCCAATTAACCTACAAACCTGTACGTCTTAGGATTGTGGGAGGAAACCGAAGATCTCGGAGGAAACCCACGCAGGTGACGGGGAGAACGTACAAACTCCATACAGACAGCGCCCGTAGTCGGGATCGAACCCGAGTCTCCGGCGCTGCATTCGCTGTAAGGCAGCAACTCTACCGCTGCGCCAGGCACTTTTATTTGTCGACAAAAATATGCATATAACAGTTCACACATTGCTATTGGCTGCTGTACATCATTCTATTCTTCTTTTTTGTTAGAGATGCATACAGTCATGAAAAACATTGCTTTCAGATGATATCTGGAGTATTGTGTACAGTTTTGGTTTCCTAATTTGAGGAAGGACATCCTTGTGATTGAGGCAGTGCATTCAACTCCCCTCAGTGCCCAGCGGTCCCGGAAATCCCCCAGGATGCCCGTGGACAGGGCGTAGTCCCTCTCTAGCACCACCCGGGCACGGACGTAACCCCGGAAGCCAGATGGAGCATCTTGGCATGGACAATTTGGCTGAAGGGCCTGTATGGCTCTGACACTCTGAGTTCCTCCAGTACTTTTGTGCCTACGTTGTACATGCAAGAGTATTTTGGCCGGCATGGATAAAGTGGGCTGGGAGACAAGTTGCGTGGAAACAAGGGACTGCAGATGCTGGTGACATGAAAGGACACAAAGTGCTGGAGCAACTCCAACAATTATGCGGCGATTATGATGAGAGGGAGAGCTACTGCCTTACAGCGCCAGGGACCCGGGTTCGATCCTGACCACGGGGGCTGTCTGTACAGAGTTTGTACCTTCTCTCCATGACCTGCGTGGGGTTTCCTCCCACACTCCAAAGACGTGCAAGTGTGTAGTTTAATTGGCAATTGTCCCTAGTGTGTGTGTGGGATAGTGTTGGTGTGCGGGGAGTCGCTGGTCGTCGCGGACTCGGTGGGCCGAAGGGCCTGTTTCCGCGCTGTACTTCTAAACTAAACTAAGCGTTCAGGCAGCATCTCTGCAGAATGGGTAATCATCCCATGGATAGGTGACGTTTCGGCTCACGACCCTGCTTCAGACTGATTACAAGACTAACAAGTAGTTTACATGTTGCTGTACCCACTAAAAAGAACACAATTACACACGCAGGAAACATTGTGTCTATCTTCAATGGTCAGACCGCATGCGGCCTACAGCGGCGGAGGACACCACGGCCACGCCTGGCCAGGTCGAAGCTGCGACGTCGCCATGACAACGGGCCTTCACGGTCAGGCCAAGAACCTTGCACTTACAATAACTGGGGCTTGAAAATGGCACCAAACCTGTCTACTGTCTCAGTGCACTACGCTCCGCTTGCAGTGTATCTGAGATGCTTATCCAAGATGTATCTGAGTGCGTATGTACAGTGATACATGTACTGAGCTGCATACAGAAATGAATTTCACTGTACCTCGGTACATTGGAATTGGCCTCACCTGCCTTCTTAGGGCTAACGGAATCAAGGTATAAGGGGAATAAGCAGGAACGGGTTACTGATTTTGGATGATCAGCCATGATCATTTTTTTTTGTATCAAAAAATAATTTATTTCATTTCAACATGACACAAAAACCAAAAACCGTGGTGACATACCCACCACCATGTTACAAAATCATCAAACAACTATGTCACAAATATTCTAATACCTACTATACAACCCCGGTAAAGGGGCAAGCATCGGGCTCGGGCAAAGCCCTCTTCCGCCTGGCACCGTGTCTCGCGGATGGCCAGCCTGGCCAGGCCGAGGAGCAACCCAACCAGGACATCTTCAGCCCTGCCCACTCCCTAGATCCCGTCACAAGTCCTTCGGTCACTGACAGCAGAGCCCCTCCTCCCCTTGCGGACCCTAGGTGGAGTGGCGGTGCTCCTTGCCCTCCGGTCCCTGGCTACAAGGGACGCTCTACTGGTCCCTCTAAGCCATGACCATATTGAATGGCGATGCTGGCTCAAAGGGCCTATTTTCTATGTTTCAACACGTGACAAATAAAGTGCCACACCACGTTGTAAGCTAGCCGAGCGGAACACGAGGTGCTATTACTGCTGTTGTTATCCATTCTGTTGTTGAGCTTTTCAACAGCCCGTTATGTCAATGACATTTGATGGCCAGCGTGTATCTGTTTCAAGGCAGAGTTAAATTGACCTTCACAGGAGTGAGGAGTGGTTGTGGATCTTCACAGCACACATGCAGTTACCTACCTCTAGGGGCTGCTGGTGCTTACAGGCCATCATCAGGAAGGTTCTCTGGGCTTCAAACGCTGCCTTAAATACCTCTGCCTGTTGGAGGAACAGAACAAAGTACCAATCAGACAAAATGGAACAGATAAACAGTTTAGTCTATTGTCACGGGAGCAGTGAAAAGCTTTTGTAGCATGCTAACCTGTAGCGGAAAAACCATACATAGAAACATAGAAAATAGGTGCAGGAGGAGGCCATTCGGCCCTTCGAGCCATTCATTGTGATCATGGCTGATCGTCCCCTATCAATAACCCGTGCCTGCCTTCTCCCCATATCCCTTGATTCCACCAGCCCCTGGAGCTCTATCTAACTCTCTCTTAAATCCATCCAGTGACTTGGCCTCCACTGCCCTCTGTGGCAGGGAATTCCACAAATTCACAACTCTCTGGGTGAAAACGTTTTTTCTCACCTCAGTCCTAAATGGCCTCCCCTTTATTCTAAGACTGTGGCCCCCTGGTTCTGGACTCGCCCAACATTGGGAACATTTTCCTGCATCTAGCCTGTCCAGTCCTTTTATAATTTCTCTGGGTGAAGAATGATTATAATCGAGCCATCCACAGTGGACAGATACAAATTAAGGAAATAACGTTTAGTGCAAGGTAAAGCCAGCAAAGTCCGATCTAAGACAGTCCGATGAGGTAGATAGTAGTTCAGGACTGCTCTCTGGTTGTGGTAGGATGGTTCAGTTGCCTGATAACAGCTGGGAAGAAACTGTCCCTGAATCTGGAGGTGTGCGTTTTCACACTTTTATATCTTTTGCCCGATGGGAGAGGGGAGGAGTGGCCAGGGTGCGTCTCGTCCTTGATTATGCTGCTGGCCTTGCCCAGGCAGCGTGAGGTGTAGATGGAGTCAATGGAAGGGAGGTTGGTTTGCGTGATGGTCTGGGCTGCGTCCACAATTCGCAGTAATTTTTTTATATGGAGCTGTTATATGGAGCTGTTCTACGCCAGGTTGTACTAAGAACGGGTCCCCCATCGATTCTCCGGCACCCTTGGTTCCAGAGCTCTCCGGATTATCCGGACCGACAGAGGCCATGGCCTGGGGGGTGGGCGAGATACCGGATACAGGTCGGCCTCGGAAGTCGGCTATGGGAACAGATCTGCCGGCTCCAGCCAGGCCGGACTTCCAGAGCCCCGGCCGTAGGGAGCAAATACCATCGGCCGTGGAAGTCTGGATGAGGTCGAGATCGGCCGCCTCACCCGGCCTAGGCGACACATTTTTGGGGGGACTTTTGGGGTGCGATGATTTCAGGTGCGCTCTCGTGATTTTGCTCGGATTAAAAGGGGTGCTGGCCCACCATAGCGCCTGGAAACAGGCCCTTCGGCCCAACTTGCCCACACCGACCAACATAAGTGATAGGAGCAGAATTAGGCCATTCAGCCCGTCAAGTCTACTCTGTCATTCAATCATGTCTGATCCATCTCTCCTAACCCCATTCTCCTGCCTTCTCCCCATAACCCCTGACACCCGTACTAATCAAGAATCTATCTATCTCTGCCTTTAAAATATCCATTGATTTGGCCTCCACAGCCTTCTGTGGCATTGAATTCCACAGATTCACCACCCTCTGACTAAAGACATTTCTCCTCATCTCCATCCTAAAGGAACATCCTTTAATTCTGAGGCTGTGATCTCTGCTCGTAGATTCTCCCACTCTGGTCCTAAACATGGTCTCCACATCCACTCTATCCAGGCCTTTCACAATTTGATAAGTTCCAATAAGGACCCCCCTCATCCTTCTAAACTCCAGCGAGTACAGGCCCAGTGCCATCAAACATTCATCTTATGCTAACCCACTAATTCCTGGGATCATTCTCGTAAACCCCCTCTGGACCCTCTCCAGAGCCAGCACATCCTCCCTCAGTTATGGGGCCCAAATTAGCTCCGAACATTACACTACACTAGTGCCTGCGTTTGGCGGGACTAGTGTAGATGGGACATGCTTTCGTCAGTATGGGCAAGTTGGGCCAAAGGGCCTGTTTCCACACTCTATGGCTCTATCTCCAATTGCCAGAAAATCTGTGGTTAAAAAAAAATCATGGACCAATTTCTTCACCCTATGAACACTAACCATTGAAGTTGTCCCACCAGTTCATTTCAACAAACTTAATGTGCATCTGTCTCCGGCATATTATTCTTGACGGATCCCAGATGAACAAAGTTATACCAAATACCACATACCACAGGGAGATTAGAAAAGGCTGCACAGACAGCTGGGAATGTGAAACCTCATCTTCCATACTTACACCTTTCACCACCTATATCCTCAAAGAAAGAGGCAATTTTCATTTGGGCGGCACAGTGGCGCAGCAGTAGAGTTGTGCCTTACAGCGCCGGAGACCCGGGTTTGATCCTGACTACGGGTGCTTGTCTGTACGGAGTTTGTACGTTCTCCCTGTGACCGCATGGGTTTTCTCCGGGAGCTCCTGTGGGTTCCCTCTCACATTCCAAAGACGTACAGGTTTGTCGGTTACATGGCTTCGGTAAGAATCGTAAATTGTACCCTAGTGTGTAGGATAGTGTTAGCGTCCGGGCGTGATCGCTGGTCGGCGAGGACCCGGTGGGCCGAAGGGCCCGTTTCCACATTGTACCTTTAAACTAAACTGAACTAAAAATTTATGTTCATCTCTAAAAGCCATTTCCTTTTAGTCAGTGGATTAGAGGAAACGTCACCATTTCAGAAACATTACTGCACAATAACACTCGGTACATATTTGAGAATCAGATGAAAAGGCAACACAATATTCTTCCTGCAATGATTCAATGATACTTAATTGTCACGTATACTTTTAGTTTAGTTTAGAGATACAGCGTGGAAACAGGCCCTTCGGCCCACCGGGACCGCGCCGACCAGCGATCCCCGCACATTATCCTACACACACTAGAGGCAATTTTTACATTTACCAACCCAATTAACCTTCAAACGTCTTTGGAGTGTGGGAGGAAACCGAAGATCTCGGTGAAATCCCACGCGGTCACAGGGAGAACGTACAAACTCCGTACAGACAACGCCCATAGTCAGGATGGAACCCGGGTCTCCGGCGCTGCATTCGCTGTAAGGCAGCAACTCTACTGCTGCGCCATCGTACAGTGAAATGCTTTGCTTTGCATACAACCTGGTAAAATCATGTAGCAGACCTCACCTCGGCAGCACACAAGAGTCACCACGTTTTGGCGTCGACAAAGTTACGAAAGTCTGTCCAAACAAATAACTTTGATTGAATTGAATGAAAGATACAGGCATGGAAACAGGCCCTTTGGCCCACCGAGTCCCCGCCGTCACTCGTTCTATATTGTCCCACTTTTACATCCACAAGGGACAAATCACAGCATCCAATTAACCTACACATTGCAACAAATTGTGGACGCAGCCTAGACCATCACGCAAACCAACCTCCCTTCCACTGACTCCATCTACACCTCACGCTGCCTCGGCAAGGCCAGCAGCATAATCAAGGACCAGTCGCACCCCGGCCACTCCCTCTTCTCACCTCTCCCATCAAGCAAAAGCTATAGAAGTGTGAAAACGCACACCTCCAGATTCAGGGACAGTTTCTTCCCAGCTGTTATCAGGCACCCGGACCATCCTACCAACAACCAGAGAGCAGTCCTGAACTACCATCGGACTATCTTTGATCAGACTTTACTGGCTTTACCTTGCACTAAACTTTATTCCCTTATCATGTATCTGTACACTATGAATGGCTCGACTATAATCATGTATTGTCTTTTCCGCTGGCTGGTTAGCAAGCAACAAGAGCTTTTCACTGCACCTCGGTACACGTGACAATAAACTAAACTGGACTACAAACCTGCACGTCTTTGGGAAACCAGAGCACGCGCGTGGTCAGAGGGATAACATGCAAACTCAACGCAGGTAGCTTCAGCAAATTTAGAGTAGGAAAGAAAATATTTAAAATAATTTATTATTTTCTCATATTTCCCTCTGACTTAAAGGATCACATCATCTAAGACCTCAAGAAATTGCAGAGTTGTGGTCGTAGCCCAGACCACCGTACGAACGAGCCTCCCATCTACTGACTACATCTACAACTCACGCTGCCTCGGCAAGGCCACCAGTATTATCAGGGACCAGTCTCACCGAAGACTCCATTTCTCCTGCAACTCCAACCCCCCCTCCCACCCACAGATAGGACAGAATTTTTATTTTTCCTTTCAAGAGCATAAAGTCTTCAGGCAAAAGACTGTAGGTTCAGCCCGTCGCGATCTTTAAACACAGTGCGGCACAGTGACTCAGAGTCGCAGAGTCGCTGCCTCACAGCACAGGAGTCCCGGGTTCAATCCTGACTACGGGTGCTGTCTGTACGGGTTCATGCGTTCTCCCCGTGACCTGCGTGGGTTTTCTCCGGGAGCTCCGGTTTCCCCCCACACTCCAAAGAGACATGCAGGTTTGTAGGCTAATTGGCTTATGTAATAGTGTACAGATACATGAAGACAGGGGTTTAGGAGATAATAATGGATACGTGTTCACGAGCTCTCCACGAGACATTCAATGCCGTCCAAAGATAAATCTTCAAAACCCCACAGTCTCTTAATTAATAGTTTCTTTATTGCAGTAGTAAAAACAGTAAAATATTCATCCAAACTTCTTCTTGTTTAAGTACATTTTGATCTTATAGTCAAGCTCGTGCATGGAGGAACTCGTGCATGGTGGAAAGCTGTGACCTCTCCCCCATGCTTCTTCAAACTAAAATAAAAACTGCTAGGGCAGGGGTGGGGACCTGCGCATGTGGCCTTCTCGGCCATTAAGTGCGGCCTTTTGAATGAATCCAAATTTTGTAGAACAAATCCTTTTATTTTTATTAATATGTTTTTAGACAATAGACAATAGACAATAGGTGCAGGAGTAGGCCATTCGGCCCTTCGAACCAGCACCGCCATTCAATGTGATCATGGCTGATCATCCCCAATCAGTACCCCGTTCCTGCCTTCTCCCCATATCCCCTGACTCCGCTATTTTTAAGAGATATTTTTAAAAGACAAATTTTTGTTCGTCTTTTATTATTTTTATTTTAATCTTAAAATGAACGCATTTAAAATACCAAAGAATAAAAGAAGATTCAACGAAATAATCCTCCCCGACTGACGGCCACAATTAAAACATTAGTAAGTCACGAGAGCTATTTTAACAAAATAATGCACATTTTGAAGTATATCTAATTGAAGTTTCTTGGATGCGGCCTTATAAGATTACAGCTAACAATGCGGCATTCCAACATGAAAAGGTTCCCCACCCCTGTACTAGGGCATCTGTGCGAGAATCCCAGCCGCAAACACACCTTGGACCACGTACAAATCCCACTCACATAATTACAGGCAGATAAAAGGTAACTGGTTATAGTTATAACATACTGAGTTAAGCTAAATGGCTACTACATGGGGCGAAGGCAGGAGAATGGGGTTGAGAGGTAAAGATTGATCAGCCACGATTGAATGGTGGAGTAGACGATGGGCCGAATGGCCTAATACTGCTACTATAAATTATAACATAAACTTAAGTCTACTTCACCATTCAACCATGGCTAATCTACCTTTCCCTCTCAACCCCATTCTCCTGTCTTCTTCCCATAACTCCTGATACCTGTACTAACAAGAATCTATCAATCTCAGCCTTAAAATTATCCAATGATATTTTATTATTTTTGTTAATTGTGTATTGTGTGTTCTTTTTATTGTACGGCGGCTGGCAAGTTCATTTCACTGCACTTCATTGTGTATGTGACTAATTAATCTGATTATTGTCTATGACTTGGCCCCCACAGCCGTCCGTGGCAATGAATTCCACAGATTCACTGCTCTCTGACTGAAGAAATTCCTCCTCATTGCCTTTCTAAATGAACGTCCTTTTATTCTGAGGTTATGGCCTCTGGTCCTAGACTCTCCCATTAGTGGAGACATCCTCTCCACATCCACTCCGTCAAGGCCTTTCACTATTCGGTTAGATTCATTGGAGTCCCCTTCAATCCTTCTAAACTCCAGCGAGTACAGGCCCAGCACCATCAAACACTCATCATATGTTAATCCAATCACCCCTGGGATCATTCCCGAAAAGCTCCTCTGGACCCTCTCCAGAGCCAGCACAACCTTCCTCAGATGTGGAGGCCAAAACTGCTCACAATACTCCAAACGTGGTCTGACCCAGCTCCTCACAAAGCCGCAGAAATGACATCGCTGTATTTTGTATTCTAGCCCTCTCGAAATAAAGGGCAGCCTTGCATTCGCATCCTGTGATGCAGATTCCACTGAACAACAAATGGTTGCCAGCTGACCAGTGTGAACTGCTATCAAACAGCCAGACAAAAAAAAACAAAAAGCTACTAAATCTCGTCAGCTCAGCTGATCAAGCACTTAGACATGCAAGGGCATTTGCTGATGAGGCAAAGCATGTTATTTTAACGGCTAACTCATGGCTCAGACCATATTTAGAAGACGGTGTACCATTCTGTGCCCTGTTCAAAGGGACACTGATGTATCGGAAAGAATTTGGAGAATGAGGAGTTGGCTGCCATTAATAGTCAAGGCTATACGATCTCCTTGGCAAAATTGCCTGCATAAATGTGTGGTTGAATGCATGGTCAGATGATCACATACTTTTGGTTTACGTTCTCTATTGGTAAGCTGCAGCCGGTTCACTGTTAGAACTTTACAGCAAAGAATTCCTATCATCCTGACCTCTTACACAATCCCGTTATAATTTTTGCTGTTAAGTAGTTATTCACTTTTTAAAGAGACATTGCACATCTCACCACAAGGGACGCTCTCGGTAAAAGAGTCCCCCGATTGAAATAGAAAGGGCTGCTTTTCTATCTTGGCCCTAGTAAATTCATAAGATAGAGGAGCAGAATTAGGCCATTCGGCCCATCAAGTCGACTCCACCATTTATCTTTCCCTCGCAACCCCATTCTCCCTCATTCACTCCAATCTATTCTTCCCATGATCTGATGAACAAGAACACAGCCTGACCTACTGGGTATTTCCAGCATCCCCCTTCGTTTCAGATATTCAGCAGCTCCACTTCCTTAGAAGGCTTAGAAAGTTTGGCATGTCCCCTACAACTCTCACCAGGTGCACCAGAGAAAGCATTTTATCAGCATGCATCACAGCGTGGTTTGGGAACAGCTCCATCCCACAAATTGCAGAGAATTGTGGACGCAGCCCAGACCATCACACAAACCAACCTCCCTTCTATTGACTCCATTTATACCTCACGCTGCCTCGGCAAGGCCAGCAGCATAATCAAGGACGAGTCCCCCCCCCCCTGGCCACTTCCTCTTCTCCCCTCTCCCATCGGGCAAAAGGTATAGAAGTGTGAAAACGCACACCTCCAGATTCAGGGACAGTTTCTTCTCAGCTGTTATCAGGCAACTGAGCCATCCTACCACAACCAGAGAGCAGTCCTGAACTACTGATCGGACTTTGCTGGCTTTGCCTTGCACTAAATTTGATTCCCTTATCATGCATCTACACACTGTAAATGGCTCAATTGTAATCATGTGTTGTCTTTCTGCTGACTGGATATTCACTCTACCTCGGTACACGTGACAACTAAACTGAACAGAACTGAAGGTGTTTAAGAAGGAACTGCAGATGCTGGAAAATCGAAGGTAGACAGAAAGGCTGAAGAAACTCAGCGGGTGAGGCAGCATCTATGGAGCAAAGGAAATACTCAACATTTCGGGACGAGACTGACTGAAGGTGCAGTTTTCTGTATTACGCGGTTCCAACAGTATTTTTGCTCTCAACTTTATCCTCGGAGTCATCCAGCACGGAAACGGGCCCTTCGGTCCAACTTGTCCATGCCAACCAAGATGCCCCATCTACGCCAGTCCCAACTCCCCCCATTTGGCCCACTGACCCCGCCAAAGTGCAGCACATCACACTTGTCTGGATTGAATTCCATCTGCTACCGCTCTGTCCAATGTTCTAATTGATTCCTTCACCAACATTCCTCATTATCGATGACTCCACCAATTTTCATGTTGTCAGCAAACTTACTCATCATTTACTCATCACTTGATCAGTGCGGGTGTCAGAGGTTATGGGGAAGAGGCAGGAGAATGGGGTTAGGAGGGAGAGATAGATCAGCCATGATTGAATGGCGGTGTAGACTTGATGGGCCGAATGGCCTAATTCTACTCCTATCACTTAAGACCTTATCATACCTCCCACATTCTCGTCCAAGTTGTTTATACGTATTACAAACAACAAGGATGCCTGCACCAATCGCTGTGGTATACAACTTCTTACAGACTTCAGTATTATTGTTGTCTTCAGTTCCTCCCTCCTTTATGCCCCTGAATTTGACCATTATTGGGATTTTTTTAGCATGTGGTACTCTGAAAAGACATGCAAAATATTTGTTTCCATATTCAATGCCTTTTCCTCAATAAAAGTTTTAATGTAACCGTGCATAAGGTCATAAAAGGTGCGGAATTAGGCCATTCGGCCCATCAAGTCTACTTCGCCATTCAATCATGGCCCCATCCCTCCGAACCCCATTCTCCTGCCTTCTCCCCATATCCCCTGACACCCATACTAATCAAGAATCTATCTATCGCAGCTTTAAAATATCCATTGACCTGGCCCCCACAGCCTTCAGTGGCAAAGAATTCCACAGATTCGCCACCCGTTGACTGAAGAAATTCCTTCTCAACTCCTTCCAAGAGGAACGTCCTTTAATTCTGAGGCTGTGACCTCTAGTCCTAGACTCTCCCACTATTGGAAACATCCTCTGTGCATGCATCCAGTTCCATGAAATGTTAACTCTGTTTCTCTCTCCTTGGTTGCTGCCTGACTTGTTAAGTCATAGAGTGATACAGTGTGGAAACAGGCCCTTTGGCCCAACTTGCCCACACCGACCAACATGTCCCATCTACACCCACCTGCCTGCGTTTGGCCCATATCCCTCTAAACCTGTGCTATCCATGTACCTGTCAAATACACCCTAGATCTCAAGATTACATTTGCCAATTTTATTTGTCCAATTCATATGGGCATTAAAGTCAAAATACAAAGTGCTGGAGGAACTCAGCGGGTCAGGCATTGTCTGGAGAGGAAATGAACAGACACCTTTTTCAGGTCGGGTCCATTCTTTATACCGATTGTAGTGGGGGGAGAAAGCTGGAAGAGAGAGGGCGGCACAGCAGAAGGGATTGCTGCCTTTCAGCGGCAGAGACCCAGGTTCCATAGGGGTGCTGCCTGTATGGAGTTTGCACGTTCTCCCTGTGACCTGCGTCTGTTTTCTCCGAACGCTCCGGTTACATACACAAATAAAAACATTTCTTCCATCGAACGTGTCCAAAGACAGGCAGCTCGATTTGTTACTAACACCTATGAGAGAGAAGCGAGTGTCACCAAACTTCTGAATTCTCTGGGGTGGAACCCTCTCCAAGACAGACCTGAAGCTCACCGTTTGACCTGTTTTTACAAAATGTTAAATGGTCAGCTTGACATAGATTACAAAACCTACACCAAACCCAAACCAATTAGGAGCAGACGAGGGCATTCGATCCAATTTGTGATTCCAGCTACCAAGACAGATGTGTACAGCAATTCATTCTTCCCCAGCACAATTAAAGCATGGAATAATCTCCACCCTACCATAGTTACCCAACCAGATGCAACTAAATTGAAGGTAGCTCTTTCTTCCCAAGAACCTTTTCTGGCTTAAGTCCTCCCTCCACCACCTCCAGTTTAAATTTCATTTGGAATATTTTGGAGGACCAAGAAACCAAGAACCAAGAACCTCTCACACCCCAGAGACGTGCAGATTTGGAGGTTAACTGACTTCTGTAAATTGTCCCCAGTGTGTGTAGGATAAAACCCATGTACCGTGATCGCTGGACTTGGTGTGGACTTAGTGTGGATTCGGTGGGCTGAACGACCTGTTTTCACACTGTATCTCTATACACTAAACTAAAGAGTTGCCGATTGGGACAAACCAACACAAAGTGCTGGAATAACACTGCACGCCAGGCAGCTTCTCGGATAGGTGACATTTTGCACTGAGACCCTTCTTAACACTGATTATTGGGGGGTGGGGAAAGAAAGCAGGGAAAATGGAGATACAGGACAAAGCCTGGTAAGTGATAGGTGGATACAGGTGAGGGGGGGGGGGTAGATAGGCCAATGGGTGGAGCAAGTGACCACAATTACTGCAATCCCAAGCTTTCTTGGTTCATGACAGACACAAAATGCTGGAGTAACTCAGCGGGACGGGCAGCATCTCTGGAGAGAAGGAATGGGTGATCAGTCTGAAGGAGAGGGGAGAAGAGAGTGCCCGGGGTGCGACCTCTTGATTATGCTGCTGGCCTTGCCGTGGCAGAGTGAGGTGTAGATGGAGTTAATGGAAGTGAGGTTGGTTTTCTGGAACACAGTGACGACTTCATTGAAATGCACACTTCTGTACAGGGACGACTTCATTCTTGTCTAAAGAAGGGTCTCAATAGACAATAGACAATAGACAATAGACAATAGGTGCAGGAGTAGGCCATTCGGCCCTTCGAGCCAACACCGCCATTCAATGTGATCATGGCTGATCATCCCCAATCAGTACCCCCTTCCTGACTTCTCCCCATATCCCCTGACTCTGCTATCTTTAAGAGCCCTATCTAGCTCTCTCTTGAAAGTATCCAGAGAACCGGCCTCTGAGGCAGAGAATTCCACAGACTCACAACTCTCTGTGAGAAAAAGTGTTTCCTCTTCTCCGTTCTACATGGCTTACCCCATATTCTTAAACTGTGGCCCCTGGTTCTTGACTCCACCCGAAACATCACCCATTCGTTCTCTCCAAAGATGCTGCCTGTGAGTTATGAGTTACTCCAGCATTTTGTTTCAATCTTCGATTTAAACCAGCATCTGCAGTTCCTTCCTACACTTCCTTGATTCATGTTCCATCCTACAGTGCCGTGAGAATTAGGGTCCATGTACCTTATTCTCACCAGTGACTACTTTCCCTTGCTGTTCATTATATCTATCCAAATTGGGAAGTGTGGACAAGTTGGGCCGAAGGGCCTGTTTCCACACTGTATGACTCTAAATTGGTCCCGTGCCCTGAATCTTTCAAACAAAGTCATTTCGCATCATGACACAGATCTCATGATTTATTAACAGAGCTATCCCACCTCTGTTTTCCTTCTGCTTAGCTTTGCAAAATGTCAAGCAACCCAAAATATTCAGTAGGTCACCTTGCAAAAAGTCTCCAATGGCTGTGAGAGAAATTCACCTATCATGTAACAAATGCTGTGTGAATTCAGATAAAGAGACTTTAATTTGTATTCTTCGACAATCGTCCCATCCTCCACTCTTCTGGACATGCTGTCTCTTCCTCTCACGTTCTTCCAATCTTTACTCATATCACAATCTTCACAAATAGCCTTCTCATCAATATCTATATTATTTTAAGCTATCCTTTTACCCTGAACCTTTTCCCCCTATCTCACTGTTCATCAATTCATAGGTTCATAAGTGATAGGCGCAGAATTAGGCTGTTTGGCCCATCAAGTCTACTCTGCCATTCAATCATGGCTGATCTCAACCCCATTCTCCTCCCTTCTCCCCATAACCCCTGACACCCGTACTAATCAAGATTCTGTCAATCTCCGCCTTAAAAATATCCACCGACTTGGCCTCCACAGCCTTCTATGGCAATGAATTCACCACCCTCTGACTAAAGAAATTCCTCCTCATCTCCTTTCTAAAGGTACGTCCTTTTATTCTGAGGCTGTGACCTCTGGCCCTAGACTCTCCCACTAGTAGGAGAATGGGGTTGAGAGGAAAAGGTAGATCAGCCATGATTGAATGGTGTAGACTTGATGGGCCGAATGGCCTAATTCTGCTCCTAGAACATATGAACCAATGAATGTATAGAAGCTGCGAATGTCAAAAGAGTTTTTTTGCCTTGTTTTGTACATATTTTTCATTCTGAATAGTTTATGTTTGGAAATTAAAAATAATTAAGATACATTCAGGTCTGTGATCTTGTTAGCACAAAGCCAATAGTTTCACACACCTCAGAGAGTAATCCAGTTCCCTTCCACATACCAAATACTTGCGGGTTTGTAGGTTAATTGGTCTCTGTAAATGATCAGCCATGTCAGGGGATACGGGGAGAAAGCAGGAACGGGGTACTGATTGGGGGTGATCAGCCATGATCACATTGAATGGCGGTGCTGGCTCGAAGGGCCGAATGGCCTACGCCTGCATCTATTGTCTATAAATCGCCCCTCGTGTGCAGGGAGTGGACGAGGAAAATTAGATAACATCAAACTTGTGTGAACGGACGGTAGCTGGTCATAAGATCATAAGTGATATGAGTAGAATTAGGCCTTTTCGGCCCATCATGTCTGCGCCATTCAATCATGGCTGATCTATCTCTCCTTCCTAACCCCCTTCTCCTGTCTTCCCCCCATAACCTCTGACACCCATACTAATGAAGCACTTCAACTCCCCCCTCCATTCCGATTCCGACCTCTCTGTCCTGGGCCTCCTCCATGGCCAGAGTGAGCACCACCGGAAATTGGAGGAGCAGCACCTCATATTCCTCTTGGGCAGTCTGCACCCCAGCGGCATGAACATTGACTTCTCCAATTTCCGGTAGCCCTTGCTGTCTCCTCCCCTTCTCAGCTCTCCCTCAGCCCTCTGGCTCCTCCTCTTCCTTTCTACTTGCCGACCCCCCCCCCCCACCCTACATCGGTCTGAAGAAGGGTTTTGGCCCGAAACGTTGCCTATTTCCTTCGCTCCATGGATGCTGCACCTGCTGAGTTTCTCCAGCACTTTTATCTACCTAATGAAGAATCTATCTATCTCTGCCTTGGTGCAGGACAGAACGCCACAGCAGATCCTTCTTCCCTGTGGCTATCAAACTTTAGAACTCCTCCCCCTTCTGTCGTGGGGTAGTCTGAGACTGAGACTGACTCCCCTCCCTCCACCCTCCTCAATCTTTGCACATCCCCCAAGCCCTTCCACTCCTCACTTTAATTTCATGTTTCATGTGTTTTATGAATGTTGGCAGATCAATTTCCAACCTGGGATAAATAAAGTTCTATTGTATCGTATAAATATCCACTGACTTGGCCTCCACAGCCTTCAGCGGCAAAGAATTCCACAGATGGGCTGAAGGACCTGCTTCCAAGTTGTATCTCAATCCATTCACTCTGGGCATCGGGCATGTTACTAGATGAATGTGGCAAATGGCAGATTGGACAGAAGACACAAAAAGCTGGAGTTAAGGGCCTGTCCCACTTACGTGTCCTTGGCACGCAAATTACGCGAACTCGTGGTCGCGTTGAGCCGCGATGGTCCCGCGAAGGTCAGGCACGATTACATGCGTCCGCACAGCCGTCTGGAGCGAGTGACGCCTGTGCGGCAGCATCTCTGGAGAGAAGGAATGGATGATGTTTCGGGTCGCTGACTCTTCTTCAGTCTGAAGAAGGGTCTGGACCCAAAACATCACCCATTGCTTCTCTCCAGAGATGCTGCCGGTCCCGCTGAGTTACTCCAGCACTTGAATGAATATGAATATGAATGAATATAACTTTAATTGTCATTCAGGTATACACATAGACACAGTGCACATTGAACGAAATTTCGTTGCATTGACTCTTCAAAGTAACAGCGATCAGTAAAAGTGCTTAGTGTGTCCATAAAAAGTGCTTCATGTGCATAGTTAAAAAAGGAAATTTTTAAAAAGTGGCAATGTATAAGAACGTTTTTTGCATTGGTTTGACTTTGTGTCTATCTCCAATCGTCTTGGCCCCGCTCTGGGAGTAGGAGTGGGGCGGATCCGGATCCGCAACGGCCGTGAGCCCCAGGCCGAGCTCGGCAATCGTTTGCCCTCTTCTGCTCCTGTTGGAGGTGAGACGTTGCGCTGCGCCAGGGTCTTGGGCCTGTCCCACTTTGGCCATCACTTCCGCGACACGCCGTTGGCGCGAAAAGATTTCGTTCACGACAAAAATTTCGGAGCCCCGCGCGATGTCGTGCACAACTACATACCCCTCCGCGCTTCTCAGTGGGACCGGCCCCGCGCGGCCATGCGATGCCCGTACGCCTCAACACGACGATGAGGTCACATAATTTGCGTGCCAAAGACACATAAGTGGGACAGGCCCTTAACTCAGCGGGTCAGGCAGCATCTCTGGAGAAAAGCAAATAGGTGACATTTCGGGTCGAGACCCTTCTTCAGATTGAGAGCCAGGCGAGAGGGAAACGAAAGATATAGACAGTGATGTGGAGAGATATAGAAGAATAGAATGAAAGATATGCAAAAAAGTAACGATAAGGGACAAGGGAAACAGGCCATTGTTAGCTCTGGGGCTTGGTGAAATCGAGTTACAGACAATGAGACTCAACAAGATGACTTTGAGGCCGGTACAACGTGGGTGGGGGAAGGGATACCCTGGGCCAATGGTTTGATTTCAATGTCTTGCTCAAACAATGGTTACTCTGAGCACTCAGCAGTGTTCCCAGTGCGGTTTCTCCCCGGTCCAGTATTAACGTGTTATCCCAGATTTACAACATTTATGGGCCTGTCCTACTTAGGCGATTTTTTTGGCGATTGTCATAGTCGTAGCAGGTCGCCGGAAAACCGGCGCCTAGACCCACCTACAACAATGTGCACGACAGTGTCTACAACAGCCCACCACCTAGTCGATGTCAAGCTACGGCAAGCTACCGACAACCGGCGACCCATAGATACGCCCACCTACGACAACCCACGTCCACCCGCGACAAGGTACGACAATTCAGTCGCCGGTACTTGTCGCCGGTTGACATAGGTTGACGTAGGTAGTCGCCAATGGGATTCACCGAAGTCGGCACCGGCGACAACCTACGTCATCCTGGCGACAACCTACGTCAGGCTACGATCGTTGGCGTCAAGCCCACGGGCGCCGACTGTCGCCGAAAAGTTTTGAACATTTCAAAATCCAGCGGTGACCAGAAAAATGGTACGACTTTTTGTGTGACTGAGACCACACAGGCGACAGCCTAGTCGCCTGTAGGTGTCTAAAAAATCGCCTAAGTGGGACAGGGGCATTAAGCTTCCATCTGAACTTTGACTCCATGGATTCAGCTTCAAGAACGCTGCCCAAACTCTCCCTGCCGTTTTCTGTGCTCACAAGCAAAGTGAATCTATCAGAATATACGTTGAACAGTGAATTTGGGGCCGGCACGGTGGCGCAGCGGTAGAGTTGCTGCCTTGCAGAGCCAGAGACCCGGGTTCGATCCTGACTACGGGTGTTGTGTGTACGGAGTTTGTACGTTCTCCCCGTGACCTGGGTGGGTTTTCCCCGGGTGCTCCGGTTTCCTCCCACACTCCAAAGGCGTGCAGGCCATTCGTCCCATCACGTCTACTCCACCATTCAATGGTGGGTGATCTATCTTTTCCTCTCAAACCATTCTCCTACTGCCTTGATGTTTGTAAAATAAAAAATTGTAAATTATTGCTGGTGTGTGGGATAGTGCTAGTGTACTGACGATCGCTGGTCGGCACGGACTCGGTGGGCCGAAGGGCCTGTTTTCGCGCTGTATCTCTAAATTAAAAATCTAAACTGGTGGTCATTTAAAGCTAACATCAAGGCAATCCTTCTCCTTCTTGCGAATTAAACATAAATAAACCAAAGGACTAGTTAGATCTCAAGCCGGGTGTTGAGCAGCCAGGTTGTTGTCTCTGCGTCAATGTCTGCCAGGCCCTGAGCTCCATTTGGTGGGTGGTAGAGCGGGCACCCAGAGATGACATGGTTGGCTGTCTGTTGTTCTGCTCCGCATTCACAGGCTGGGCTCTGGCGGAGCCCCCTTATCTCCACATAGACAATAGGTGCAGGAGTAGGCCATTCGGCCCTTCGAGCCAGCACCGCCATTCAATGTGATCATGGCTGATCATCTCCAATCAGTACCCCATTCCTGCCTTCTCCCTAAATCCCCTGACTCCGCTATCTTTACGAGCCCTATGTATCTCTCTCTTGAGAGTATTCAGAGAACCAGCCTCCACTGCCCTCTGAGGCAGAGAATTCCACAGACTCACAACTCTCTGTGAGAAAAAGTGTTTCCTCGTCTCCGTTCTAAATGGCTCACTCCTTATTCTTAAACTGTGGCCCCTGGTTCTGGACTCCCCCAACATCGGGAACATGTTTCCTGCCTCTAGCGTGTCCAAACCCTTAACAATCTTAACAACATGCTGGCATTGAAACGCCCAACTCCAGTACGAAGTCTGTTGAGCTTCACCCATGCACTTCTGGGGAGGTCAGACCCTGGTGAAGAGATGTAGCTGTGTAATGGAGATGAGGTTGCCTTCCACTCCTGTGACCACTTGTTATAAAGGCTAACATGCCATTCGCTTTCTTCACTGCCTGCTGTAACTGCATGCTTACTTTCATAGACTGATGTACAAGGACCCCCAGATCCCGTTGTACTTCCCCTTTTCCCAACTTGACGCCATTTAGATAGTAAATAGTAGTAGATTTTGCTCAGACCGTTTACATAATTTGTGTGTGGGAAAGAACTGCAGATGCTGATTTAAATCGAAGGTAGATACAAAATGCTGGAGTAACTCAGCGGGACAGGCAGCATCTCTGGAGAGAAGGAATGGGTGACGTTTCGGGTGGTCACCCTTCTACAGACTGTTTTTTAAAATTACGTAGTTTGTAACTTGCGGCTTGGTTCGCCTGCTGTAAGGCGGACTGGGCGCCGGGATTAACTGGTACTTTCATGGGAATTAGATACTGCCTTTGACACAGGGTTTTGAAAGCAGCTGCCTCCGTCGCCAATACAGCTCAGTGGCATAAACTGCACTCGTATGACAACTCAGCTGAATAGCCGGCTTCTGATCTTATTGTTCACACTTCTGCTGACTTCACTTGTTGCTGCAAACAAAAAGAACAAGCTTTTCACCATTCCAAATTACCGCTGCCACAAAGCAGACATTGCGGCATGAGGATAAAAATATTAAAAGGATAAATGGACATAGAAAACAAACGCACTTTGTGCTTTGGGGATAAAAAGAGATGAGAGGATGACTTCTTCACAGAATATTCCACCATGTACGTCTATGGAGAGTGGGAGGAAATCGGCACGGTGCCACAGCGGTAGAGTCAGAAAGATAGAAACAAAGAAAAATATGTGCAGCAGTAGGCCATTCGGCCCTTCGAGCCAGCACCGCCATTCAATATGATCATCACTGATCATCTAAAATCAGTACCCCATTCCTGCTTTCTCCCCCATATCCCTAAGAGCTAATTCTAACCCTCTCTTGAAAACATCCAGTGAACTGACCTCCACTGCCTTCTGTGGCAGAGAATTCCACAGATTCACAACTCTCTGGGTGAAGACGTTTTCCTCATCGCAGTCCTAAATGGCCTACCCCTTATTCTTAAACTGTGACTGGTTCTGGACTTCCCCAACATCGGGAAGGGCCTGTTTCCGCGCTGTATCTCTAAATTAAACGAAATAAAACAGTCCGAGCGGTCTTTGGGGCACTTTCTGCGGCACGCGGCCTTTGAGGGAAGCACCTCCATTGTCCTTAATATTACCAACAATCTGTGGTGAACCGACCAGATTGGGGATGATCCGCCATGATCACATTGAATGGCGATGCTGGCTCGAAGGGCCGAATAGCCTACTCCTGCACCTATTGTATATTGTCTATTGACCACATAGATGCAACGATCAAGAAGGCACACCAACGGCTCTACTTCCCGCAGACTGAGGAAACACGGCACGTCTCCAATCACTCCAGTGACGATAAAAGGCTGAGAGAGAGTGGATGTGGAGAGGATGTTTCCACCAGTGGGAGAGTCTACAACCAGAGGTGGCAGCCTCAGAATTATAGGACGTTCCTTTCGGAAGGAGATGAGTAGGAATTTCTTTAGTCAGAGGGTGATGTATCTGTGCAATTCACAGAAAGCACTGAGAAGCTCATTGGGAAAGAATCTATCATTGCCTGCTGCAATAGACCTCCCCCTGTCGATCACGGCAATGCTGCCAGGTCCTGAGGGCTTGAGTTAAAGGGAGTGGTTGAGCAGGCTAGTTCTTCACGCCCTGGAGCTCAGGAGGATGAGTGGTGATCTTACAGAGGTGCATAAAATCATGAGGGGAATAGATAGGTGAACACATGCGTCTTTTACTCATGGTAGGGAAATCAAGAATCAGAGGATATACAGTGCCCTCCATAATGTTTGGGACAAAGACCCATCATTTATTTATTTGCCTCTGTACTCCATAATTTGAGATATCCTTTGCATGCAATGACTGCTTGAAGTCTGCGATTCATGGACATCACCAGTTGCTGGGTGTCTCATCTGGTGATGGTCTGCCAGGCCTGTACTGAAGTCATCTTTAGCTTATGCTTGTTTTGGGGACTAGACCCCTTCAGTTTTCTCTTCAGCATATAAAAGGCATGCTCAATTGGGTTCAGATCGGGTGACTGACTTGGCCACACAAGAATTGACCATTTTTTAACTTTGAAAAACTCCTTTGTTGCTTTTCACCATGTAGAAATTACAGCTGTGTTTATACATAGTCCCCCCCCCCCCCCCCCATTTCAGGGCACCATCATGTTTGCGACACATGGCTTCACAGGCGTTTGTAATTGCTGAGGTGTGTAGGTATAAGATGCAGATATAAGAGAGCTCTCAGCACCTACTCTTTCCTCCAGTCTTTCCATCACCCTTGGAAACTTATATTGCTGTTTATCAACATGAGGACCAAAGTTGTGCCAATGAAAGTCAAAGAAGCCATTATGAGACTGAGAAACAAGAATAAAACTGTTAGAGACATCAGCCAAACCTTAGGCTTACCAAAATGAACTGTTTGGAACATCATTAAGAAGAAAGAGAGCACTGGTGAGCTTACTAATCGCAAAGGGACTGGCAGGCCAAGGAAGACCTCCACAGCTGATGACAGAAGAATTCTCTCTATAAAGAAAAACCCCTAAACACCTGTCCGACAGATCAGAAACACTCTTCAGGAGTGAGGTGTGGATTTGTCAATGACCTTTGTCCGCAGAAGACTTCATGAACAGAAACACAGAGGCTACACTGCAAGATGCAAACCACTGGTTAGCTGCAAAAATAGGATGGCCAGGTTACAGTTTTCCAAGAAGTACTTAAAAGAGCAACCACAGTTCTGGAAAAAGGTCTTGTGGACAGATGAAACGAAGAACATATCAGAGTGATGACAAGATCAAAGTATGGAGGAGAGAAGGAACTGCCCAAGATCCAAAGCATGCCACCTCATCTGTGAAACATGGTAGTGTGGGTGTTATGGCCTGGGCATGTAAGGCTGCTGAAGGTACTGGCTCACTTATCTTCATTGATGATACAACTGCTGATGGTAGTAGCATAATGAATTCTGAAGTGTATCGACACATCCTATCTGCTCAAGTTTAAACAAATGCCTCAAAACTCATTGGCCAGCGGTTCATTCTACAGCAAGACAATGATCCCAAACATACAGCTAAAGCAATAAAGGAGTTTTTCAAAGCTAAAAAATGTTCAATTCTTGAGTGGCCAAGTCAATCACCCGATCTGAACCCAATTGAGCATGCCTTTTATAAGCTGAAGTGAAAACTGAAGGGGACTAGCCCCCCAAAAAAACATAAGCTAAAGATGGCTGCAATACAGGCCTGGCAGAGCATCACCAGAGAAGACACCCAGCAACTGGTGATGTCCATGAATTGCAGACTTCAAGCAGTCATTGCATGCAAAGGATATGCAACAAAATACTAAACATGACTACTTTCATTTACATGACATTGCTGTGTCCCAAACGTATGGTGCCCTGAAATGGAGGGGACTATGTATAAACACTGCTGTAATTTCTACAAGGTGAAACCAAAATGTATAAAAATGGCCTTTATTAAAATCTGACAATGTGCACTTTAACCACATGTGATTTTTTTCTATTACAAATCTCAAATTGTGGAGTACAGAGGCAAATAAATAAATGATGGGTCTTTGTCCCAAACATTATGGAGGGCACTGTAGGTTTAAGTTGTAGGAAGGAACTGCAGATGCTGGTTTAAACCGAATATAGACACAAAATGCTGGAGTGACTCAGCGGGACAGCCAGCAGCTCTGGAGAAAAGGAATGGGTGACGTTTTGGGTCGAGACCCTTCTTCAGACTGAAGAATGAACTATTCCCTGTACAGAAGTGTACATTTCAATGAAGTCGTCGTCACGGCGTTCCAGAAAGCCAACCTCACTTCCATTGACTCCATCTACACGTCACTCCGCACACTCCGGGCACTCTCTTCTCCCCTCTCCCATTGTTCCCCGCGCATTAACACTATCCTGCACACACTAGGGATTATATTACATTAATAACCAAGACAATTTAGCCTACAAACCTGTCATCACCGGGTGGTGCTGCGAGTGGAAACCTCGCCAGCAGCCTGTCTGTCCTTTCGACAATTTTCATTATTTTTATTGCGTCTATATGTACGATTTAATTTTTCTCGATATATGTCTTATGTGGAGGGTGGGTGGGAATAGGGGGAAACCGTTTTCAGTCCCTTACCTCGATGCAGATGCGACTTTTCTCCTTGTCGATTCTTCGCCCCCCCCTCGCGGCCTAACAACCGGTTTGGTGTGGCCTTTCCAGGCCGGAGACGGGCCCAGAGCTTCAGCGGCAGGCGCGGCACGAACTCTCCATCGCGGAGCCTGGGATCCTTTGCCGAGGGTCGCCAGTGTTGGAGCTCCGACCGCGGGGGGGCCTGCTGACCGCAGCGGTCTTCGGAGCTTCTAGCTGCGGGCGTGGCGCGGACTTACCATCGCGGAGCCTGGGATTCTTTGCCGGGGATCGCCAGAAGAAGTGCTCCGACCGTTGGCCCGTGGTCTTTAACATCGTGAAGCCGCGGTCTCCGGTAAGAAGCGGCCCATTCGGGAACTCTGATCTGTTCTGATCCGTCCCGACGTCAGTTTCGATCATCCCGACGAGAGGGCCTGTACATCGGGCCGTCTGTAGCGGCGACTGCGGAGTGTCAAGGCCCCGACCACGGGTGGACAAAGGGGGAAGTTTGACTGGACTTTATCGCCTTCCATCACCGTGAGGAATGTTGATTCCACTGTGGTGGATGTTTATGTTAAATTCTATGGTGTATTGTGTTCTTTTTACTTGTATGGCTGTATGGTAATTCAAATATCACCGTACCTTAATTGTGACAATAAATGTGAGCCTGAACTTGATCTTTGGAGTGTGGGAAGAAACCGAAGATCTCGGAGAAAACCCACGCCGTCACGGGGAGAACGTACAAACTCCGTACAGACAGCACCCGTAGTCGGGATCGAACCCGGGTCTCTGCCGCTGTAAGTGCTGTAAGGCAGCAACCCTACCGCTGCGCCACCGTGCCGCCCACTCTTCCTACATTTCAGTAACATGTGGCAACCGAAGCAAGTGCAATGCAGCGTCACTTAAAGATCATCCTCTACAGTAAAGCAGATTCATTTTGCTTCTTACATGCTGCGCCACATCTTCCCCGATGTTGTAGCTGTGCTTCATATAGTCTGCAACAGACCCCATCAGCACCATGTCAAACGCCTCCACATACGGTGCCATATCTGGAAGTACAAAAGTGAAAATTTAAATAAAAAGATCCAATACTTAACAATTAAACATTGTTAGAGTCACAGAGTGATATGGTGTGGAAACAGGCCCTTCAGCCTTGCTTGCCCACACAAATACAAAGGACATTTATTATCACATACACCAATTGGTGTAGTGAAATTTGACTTGCCATTGCAGCACACAGATAAAGATAAGACACAACATTAAAGAATTTAACAATAAACATAAAAACATCCCCCCCACAATGGTTCCCACTGTGAGGGAAGGCACAAAGTCCAGTCCCCATCCCCTTGTCCACCCATAGTCGGGCCTATTGAGGACTCCGCAGTCGTCGCTACGGTGGCCCGATGTTCCAGGCCGTTCTCGCCGGGTGATGGTGCTCCGGCGTCGGGAGAATCCTCTCAGCGGCTTGGGACACCTGGAACGGCCGCTTACTTACTGTAAGCTGGATGGAGCTCCAACACTGGCGATCTTGCCGAGAGATCCCAGGCTCCCGATGTTAAAGTCAGCGCCGCCGCCCGCAGCTGACCACACCGGCCATCATGTCCCAGCTACACTAGTCCCACCTGCCTTAATGTGGTCCATACCCCTTCAAACCTGTCCTATCCATGTACCTGTCTAACTGCTACTTAAACGTTGGGATAGTCCCCGCCTCAACTACCTCCTCTGTCAGCTTGTTCCATACACCCACCAACCTTTGAGCAAAAAAGTTACCCCTCAGATTCCTTAAATCTTTTCCCCTTCACCCTAAGCCTATGTCCTCTAGTCCTCGATTAATCTACTGTGGGCAAGAGATTCTGCGTCTATGTTCATAACAGTGAAAAATAATTCATGAGAGGAATAGATCAGGTAGATGCACAGTGTCTCTTGCCCAGAGTAGGTGAATCGAGGACCGTGTGGTTTATGTCCGGGAGCTCCGGTTTCCTCCCACATTCCAAAGAGGTACAGGTCTGCCTCTTAATTGGCTCGGTATAGTTGTAAATTGTCCCTAGTGTGCGGGGATCGCTGGTCAGCACGGACTCGGTGGGCCGAAGGGCCACTGTGCCACCCGCAAACCAAAAGCTATTCCATCGTGTCACACAGCCAATGAAGCACATTTGAAGTAAAATTACCATAATTACGTAGGTAAATCCAGAGGTGCATGAAAATGATCAGTTATATAAAGAATGCACTGAATGACTTCAGTACTCCCAGCCATTGAAGATATGACTGGATTTTCTCTGGCAATCAAGCCTGTGACTGTACTGGTGCATAATTAAGTTTATTTTTGTGCAAATAATGTAATTATTTTCAATGCACCATTTTTTTCTGGATAAATTGCCCAGTTGGTATTGGATAAATTGCTGCAGTTGCTGTTTTAGTTTTCCCTTGCTGTTTAAATACACTGCTGCCAGTAGAGAGAATATTGACTGGACGTATCACGGCCTGGTTCGGCAACTCGACAGCCCAGGAACGAAAGAAGTCTGCAAAAAGTGGTGAGAACTGCCCCCGGTCCATCTGACCTCCCCACTAGCGACTCCTGCAGGAGTCGCTGCCTCAAAATGGCAGCCAGCATCATCAGAGACTCACACCACCCTGGCCACGCTCTCATTTCATTCCTGCCATTGGGAAGGTGAGATGGGGCCTGAAAACATCCAGGAACAGCTTCTTCCCGAAAGCCATCAGGCTATTAAAACACTACAACCTTCAAAGAAGCTCTGAACTACATAGACTTATTTTGTCCTCTGCTATCTTATATCTGTTCCATTTAGTATCCCAAAATGGAACAGATATATAAACAGAGTACTCCGCTATATACATAAAATGTTTGTAAAAAATGTCAGTGTGTGTGTGTATATGAATGTGTGTGTGCGCACTTGTGTGTATATATATATATATATATATATATATATATATATATATATACACACACGCACTCGTGCACTTGATTCTAGTTGATTGTACACAAAGTTAATAGACAATAGGTGCGGGAGTAGGCCATTCGGCCCTTCGAGCCAGCAACGCCATTCAATGTGATCATGGCTGATCATCCGCAATCAGTATCCCGTTCCTGCCTTCTCTCCATATCCCCTGACTCCGCTATCTTTAAGAGCCCTATCTAGCTCTCTCTTGAAAGTATCCAGAGAACCTGCCTCCACCGCCCTCTGAGGCAGAGAATTCCACAGATTCACAACTCTATGTGTGAAAAAGTGTTTCCTCATCTCCGTTCTAAATGGCTTACCCCTTATTCTTAAACTGTGACCCCTGGTTCTGGACTCCCCCAAGGTTAATTTACTCAAGAGTCACGGTGGCGCAGCGGTAGAGTTGCTGCCTTACAGCGAATGCATCGCCGGAGACCCAGGTTCGATCCTGACTACGGGTGCTGTCTGTACGGAGTTTGTACGTTCTCCCCGTGACCTGCGTGGGTTTTCTCCGAGATCTTCGGTTTCCTCCCACATTCCAAAGACGTAAAGGTTTGTAGGTTAGTTGGCTTGGTAAATGTAAAAAAAATTGTTCCTAGTGTGTGTAGGATAGTGTTAATGTGCGGGGATCGCTGGCCGGTGTGGACCGTGTGGGCCGAAGGGCTTGTTTCCGTGCTGCATTTCTAAACTAAACTAAAGTCGAGTGTGTTATTATCATATGCCCTGAAAAGAAACAATGAGATTCTTATTTGCAGCAGCAGTGTGTATGTGTGTGCGTGTGCGTGTGTGTTACATTGAAAGCCTAATTAGTTTAGTAATTTCAATAGGACGATTGTGCGAGGTAAAGGGCCTGTCCCACTTACGTGTTCTTGGCACGCAAATTACACAACCTCGTGGTCGCGTTGAGGCGCACGAGCATCGTATAGCCGCGCGGGGTCAGTCCCACTGAGAAGCGCGGGGGGGTATGGAGATGTGCGCGACATCGCGCGGGGCTCCGAAATTTTTGTAGCGAACAAAATCTTCGCGCGCCAACGGCCTGTCGCGGAACTGACGGCCAAAGTGGGACAGGCCCAAGACCCTGGCGCGACGCAACGTCTCACCTCCAACAGCAACAGAAGCAGGAAAACGATCGCCGAACTCGGCCTGGGGCTCACGGCCGTTTGCTGTCCGGATCCGCCTCCACTCCTACTCCCAGAGCGGGGCCAAGAAAATTGAAGATAGACACAAAATGCAGGAGTAACTCAGCGGGACCGGCAGCATCTCTGGAGAGAAGCAATGGGTGACGTTTCGGGTCAAGACCCTTCTTTCAAACTGAAGGAGAGTCTCGACCCGAAACATCACCCATTCCTTCTCTCCAGAGATGCTGCCGGTCCCGCTGAGTTACTCCTGCATTTTGTGTCCATCTTCAAATGACGTCACACGCTCGAGACGGCTGTGCGGGCGTATGAAATCCCGCGCGACCTTTGCGGGACAGTCGCGCCTCAACGTGACCACGAGGTCGCGTAATTAGCGTGCCAAGGACACGTAAGTGGGACAGGGGCTTAAGTTTAGATTAGTTTACTTTAGAGATACAGCGCAGAAACAGGCCCTTCGGCCCACCAAGTCAACGCCAACCTAACACTATCCCACACACACACGAGGGAAAATTCACACTTATACAAACCCAAGCCAATTAACCTACAAACCTGTACGTCTTTGGAGTGTGGGAAGAAACCAAAGTTAACGGAGAAAACCCGCGCGGTCACGGGGAGAAAGTACAAATTCCGTATAGACAGCATCCGTAGTCGGGATCGAACCCCCGTCTCTGCCGCTGCAAGCGCTATAAGGCAGCAGCTCTACCCCTGTGCCACCGTGCCACCCAAGTTCGCTCTTTTACCCAGAGAGCGGCTGCCAAGGGTGGTGGTGAAGGCAGATCCGATAATGGCATTAAAGAGGTTTTTCAATAAAGGCATGGATCTGCAGAGAATGGAGGGATATGGGTCACGTGCAAGTAGAGGAGATCTGTTTATCTTGGCATTATGTTCAGCACAAACATTTTGGGCTGAAGGGCTTGGTTGTGTGTTGTCCTGTTCTATGTTATTTTTCCATTGAATTTCAACGGTGGCATTATGGAAAATGCTCACAAATTTTTTTTAGTTTAACGATACAGTTCGGAAACAGGCCCTTCGGCCCACTGGGACCGCGCCGACCAGCATTCCCTGCATATTAACACTCTTGGGACAATTTTTACATTCACCAAGCCAATTAACCTACAAACCTGTAAGTCTTTGGCGTGTGGGAAGAAACCGAAGATCTTGGAGAAAACACGCGCGGTCATGGGGAGAACGTACAAACTCCGTACATAGAAACACAGAAATATTGAAAATAGGTGCAGGAGGAGGCCATTCGGCCCTTCGAGCCAGCACCGCCATTCATTGTGATCATGGCTGATCGTCCCCAATCAATAACCTGTGCCTGCCTTCTCCCCATATCCCTTGATTCCACTAGCCCCTAGAGCTCGATCTAACTCTCCCTTAAATCCATCCAGTGATTTGGCCTCCACTGCCCTCTGTGGCAGGGAATTCCACAAATTCACAACTCTCTGGGTGAAAACGTTTTTTCTCACCTCAGTCTTAAATTGCCTCCCCTTTATTCTAAGACTGTGGCCCCTGGTTGTGTGACTCGTCCAACATTGGGAACATTGTTCCTGCATCTAACTCTTCCAGTCCTTTTATAATTTTATATGTTTCTATAAGATCCCCCTCATCCTTCTAAACTCCAGTGAATACAAGCCAGTCTTTTCAATCTTTCCTCATATGACAGACAGTGCCCATAGTCAGGATCGAACCCGGGTCTCTGGCGCTGTAAGTGCTGCAAGGCAGCAACTCCACCACCGTACCACTGTGCTGCCCCACACCCTCATACTTCCTAATTCTTCAATAAATTTAGCCCAAGTGTTGTATATTTATCAAATCTCTATTTTTATAACCACAGCTACACATTAAAACCAATATTTGTTGCTTATATCCAGATGGGTTAAGGAGAGCTCAGCTTATCGTTTTAAAGACTCATTCGGTTTCCCTGGTCATTTTGTTTGTGGACAATTCTGCTGAACTTTTATTTTCTCCAGGTTCTTTTGCCCTGCAGTGGGTTGTCACTGTTTCCCCCAAGAAGTTGTACGCAGTAAGTACCCAAAGTGTGACAAATAGTACTCGAGGACTCGCAAAATAAGGGATTTGTCCTTGCCGTGATTATTTTAAATGAATACGTTGATGTCCATGAGATGGAGTGCATGGTGATGGTGGCCCGTCGGTGATGAGGATGGCGGGTTGTGCAGTCTCAATTCTGGTGATTTCTGACCAGGCTCACGAGTGCTGCACAAAAAACCTGTGCGTGAAAAGTGTGTTTAAGGTGGAGAAGCTGTCGCACTGTAACAACCCCACCCTCTCGGCCGCAGACGTCAGAGTCCCAGTGGTACGAAGAATCATCACGGCTGGAGACTTCTTGGCTGCAGTGGGTGGCCATGTCGTCTTTAGTGCTCTGACTAACCCCTCGCATTCCACGGTGCGTCGCCTTTCCAGCCGTTGGTTCATAAAGATCTCTTCCGCCGGGTCCGCCAAAGCAGACTTTCCATGAAGGATGAGCGTGTCCCACAGGTTGAACTGGACTACATGGTACCAGTTGCACGGCTATGCCTTCACCTGACAGTATGTACTGTAAAAAGTATGTACTGCAAATAGCCAAATTCTGATCAAATCATTCCTGAACGTGACCATAAACTAAACCTAGAAACATAGAAAACAGGTGCAAGAGTAGGCCATTCCCGCCATTCAATATGATCATGGCTGATCATCCAAAATCAGTACCCCGTTCCTGCTTTTTCCCCATATCCCTTGATTCTGTTAGCCCGAAGAGCTAAATCTAACTCTGTCTTCATAACAAGAGGAATTGAGTAGAGCAGCAAAGAGGTCCTTCAGCAGTTGTACAGGGCGCTGGTGAGACCACACCTGGAGTATTGTTTGCAGTTTTGGTTTCCGAGTTTGAGAAAGGACATTCTTGCTATTGAGGGAGTGCAGCGTAGATTTACAAGATTAATTCCCGGGATGGCGGGACTGTCATATGCTGAGAGAATGGAGCGGCTGGGCTTGTATACTCAGGAATTTAGAAGGATGAGAGGGCATCTTATTGAAACATATAAGATTATTAAGGTTTTGGACACCCTAGAGGAAGGAAACATGGTCCCGGTGTTGGGGGAGTCCAGAACCAGGGGCCACAGTTTAAGAATAAGGGGTAAGCCATTTAGAATGGAGAGGAGGAAACACTTTTTCACACAGAGAGTTGTGAGTCTGTGGAATTCTCCGCCTCAGAGGCCGGTTCTCTGGATACTTTCAAGAGAGAGCTAGATAGGGCTCTTAAAGATAGCGGAGTCAGGGGATATGGGGAGAAGGCAGGAACGGGGGTACTGATTGGGGATGATCAGCCATGATCACATTGAATGGCGGTGCTGGCTCGAAGGTCCGAATGGCCTACTCCTGCACCTATTCAACAACGAATGCAGGATTTCGCAGTTACCTCCATTGTCTCCATTCATGGCATCAGATCCTGGGGACCGCGCGCCAGGTAGTTTTAAAGATGCCAACTCCAATCTTTCGACAGACTTCTCCAAACGTTCCACCAGATCCTCCAACTCTGCCATTGTGGATATTCTGAAACACACAAAAACGGCAAGTGATTAGTCGACACGAGGTACAGATCAATGCGCATTTAGCATAAAAGGATAGTTAAACCTCAAGCAACCAGATCATGTGATAGGAGTAGAATTAGGCCATTCGACCCATCTAGTCTACTCCACCATTCAATCATGGCTGATCTATCTCTATCTCTCTCTCCTAACCCCATGCATCTGCCTTCTCCGCATACCCTCCGACGCCCGTACTAATCAAGGATCTATCTATCTCTGCCTTAAAAATATCCACTGACTTTGCCTCCAAAGCCCTCCGTGGCAAAGAATTCCACAGATTCACCTAAAGAAATACCTCCTCATCCCTTTTAAAATACATTTTCTTTAATTATGAGTATGACCTCTGGTCCTAGACTCTCCCACTAGTGGAAACATCCTCTCCACATCCACTCGAACCAAACCTTTCACTATTCTGTATGTTTCAATGAGGTCGCCCCCTCATCCTTCTAATCTCCAGTGAGTACAGGCCCAGTGCCGTCAAAAAGGCTCATCATAGGTTAACCCACTCATTCCTGGGATCATTTGTAAACCTCCTCTGGACCCTCTCCAGAGCCAGCACATCCTTCCTCAGATATGCTGCCCAAAACTAGAGGGCGTCACAGTGGCGCAATAGCGTCATAGAGTAATCTAGCCTGGAAACAGGTCCTTCGGCCCAACTTCGGCATACGTAATGCTAGTATTTATTTCGACAGGGCTAGATACAACAAAAAAAACAGGGATGTAATGCTGAGGTTCTACAAGGCGCTGGTCAGACCGCATTTGGAGCATTGGGACCAATTTTGTGCCCCATATCTGAGGATGGATGTGCTGGCTCTCTGGATAGGGTCCAGAGGAGGTTTACGAGAATGATCCCAGGAACGAGTGGGTTAACATATGATGAGCGTTTGACGGCACTGGGCCTGTATTCACGGGAGTTTAGAAGGATGTGGGGGGGACCTCATTGAAAATTACCGAATAGTGTAATACTATTGGATAGAGTGGATGTGGAGAGGATGTTTCCACCAGTGGGATAGTCTGGGACTAGAGGTCATAACCTCAGAATTAATGGACTTCCTTTAGGAAGGAGATAAGGAGGAATTTCTTTAGTGAGAGGGTGATGAATTTGTGTAATTCATTGCCACAAACGGCTGTGGACGCCAAGTCAATGGATATTTTTAAGGCAGAGATAGATTCTTGATTAGTATGGGGGTCAGGGGTCACGGGGAGAAGACAGGAGAATGGGGTTCAGAGGGAGTGATAGATCAACCATGATTGAATGGCGGAGTACACTTGATGGGCTGAATGGCCTAATTCTGCTCCTGTCACATAAACTTGCCCACACCGACCAATATTGAAGTCAGGTCAAGTTTATTCATCACAAACACATACGAGATGTGCAGTGAAATGAAAAGTGGCAATGCTTGCGGATAGTGCAAAAAACAAACAAAAAAAAACTACAAACAGAATGGAACAGAATCACATATTACATATTACATATTTGTGGGAGGAAATAAAAAATAAAAAAACAGCAATTTAAAAAAAAGAACAGTAAAATGGTCCAGTAAAGTTAGTCCCTGGTGAGATAGGAGTTTACAGTCCTTATGGCCTCTGGGAAGAAACTCCTTCTCAACCTCTCTGTTCTCACAGCATGGCAGCGGAGGCGTTTGCCTGACCGTAGCAGCTGGAACAGTCCGTTGCTGGGGTGGAAGGGGTCTCCCATGATCCTGTTGGCTCTGGAGTTGCACCTCCTGGTGTATAGTTCCTGCAGGGGGGCGAGTGTAGTTCCCATAGTGCGTTTGGCCGAACGCACTACTCTCTGCAGAGCCTTCTTGTCCTGGCCAGAGCAGTTCCCAAACCAAATCGTGATATTTCCGGACAAGATACTTTCCGCAGCCGCTGAGTAGAAGCACTGGAGGATCCTCAGAGACACTCTGAATTTCCACAATTGCCTGAGGTGGTAAAGGAGCTGCCTTGCCTTACTCACGAGTGCTGCAGCGTGTGATGTCCATGTCAGATCCTCTGAGATTTGGACCCCCAGTTATTTAAAACAGCTCACCCTATCTACAGTACCCCATTTATCTTCAATGGTGTGTACGTCCTCGGATGATGTGCCCTCCTAAAGTCCACAATCAGCACGATCAGAAAGAGCTAATAGTCAAATCTAACAGTCAAATCTAAAATGGAGTCGTTCTTCTACAAAAGCATGATCTAGTAGAACAAAAGAATGGCTCGGTGCCAAGTCTGAATGACTTTGTAAATTATATGGAACACAATATGGAGGACAGGTTGTCTTTTCAATAAAGATGGAATCGTGCAGTAATAACATGTGCTTCATTCAAGGCCATAAAGAAGCCAAGATTGAAAAAATAGCTGACGCCCCAGAGATAAGTAATAACTTGTTATTGGATGAGCTTGATTTGGACCCAGCTTTCTTATATTCTTATATTTCTTATATTCTGAAAGGCTACAGAATCTTTCAGTCATGCCATATTCAGACTTGGCAGGAGTGTTTTACTGATAAGAAAAATGTATAATTGTGCTAACTTCCCTTTGTTCTGTGAGTGGGAGCCCGAGAAGCACTGAGCAACGTTTGTGCTCATTGTAAATCGTTGCCACTCCCGTCTGACGAATCAATTAAAGATTGCCATGGTCTACCTTTAACAGTTTTTGTTGCTATCTGCTTTTTAAGAAACGAACTTTGACAACATGTCCCATCTACACTAGTCCCACCTGCCTGCTTTTGGCCCATATATCCCTCTAAACTTGTACAAGACATTGGCGTGGCCACATTTGGAGTATTCTGTTTGGTTTTGGTCACCCTGCTACAGGTAGGATGTGATGTTGTTAAGCTGGAAAGAGTGCAGGTAAGTTTCATGAGAATGTTGCTAAGAATCGAGGGCCTGCGTTACAGGGAGGTCATATGGTCATAAGTGATAGGAGCATTAGGCTGTTCGGCCCATCAAGTCTACTCCACCATTCAATCATAGCTGATCTATCCCTCCATACCCGCTGAGTTTCTCCAGCATTTTTGTCTACCTTCGATTTTTCCAGCATCTGCAGTTCTTTCTTAAACTATCCCTCCCTCCAAACCCCATTCTCCTGCCTTCTCCCCATAACCCTTGACATCCATTCTAATCAAGAATCTATCTTCAAAGACCCACACCATCCTGGTCACACACTCATTTCACTGTTGCCATCGGTAGGAAGGTAAATCTGTAACATCCAGGTTCAGGAACAGGTACTTCCCCACAGCCACCAGGTTATTAAACTAGGTATGTTACAAAACATACCTTCAGTCGCGCTGTAATTCTGCCACTGGCCGTGTGCGCGATTTTGGCGCCTTTAAGGGGGGGCGGGGTTAAAACGCGGGTTTCTCCTCCCTTGTCCTGGTTAATATTTTGTTGGAGTACAAGCGTTGGCTGAAGAATCGTTCCTAGTGGCATTTTGTGTATTTTTTATTTTTATTAAATCGTCAATGTCAGCGCTGGAGTAATTTTAAAAGCAGCTCCTGAAGCGTCAACGCCGATAACGGGGACGGATTTCACACACGGGACAGGTAAACGAAAGTGGTTTCTTTAAATGTATAAAAGTGCTTCTTAAGAAGCCTTTAATTCACATTTTTGCATGCGACACGGTGATTTTATTCCCCGAATTAACGGCAGTATTTTTCATGCCAATACGGGGTTAAATTCACCGCAAATCAACGTTCCAAAAGATCGCGTTCCAGAAAATCCTCACTCACAAGATGATTTAAATGCCCATTAATTTACAGGTATTAAACATTCAATTCCTTCCATTTGGCCTGTAAATTCATGAAAATGAGATTTAAAAATTATGTTATATTGTAAATTATTGTGTGAATGTTATTTGGACACTTAGGCTATTTAAAAATGTTAATCTATTCTTAAGAAATTGATAGATGTTTAGATCTAGTAATTGAATTTTGTAATTAGCTACAATTAGGTAACTAACTAATTATATGCTTTACTTTCATGTCTTCTAAGTAAGATTGTTTCATATTTGTTTCAGAATGCTTCAATCTATAATAACTGAAAATTTCTTTCAGTTATCTTAATTTTTAAGAAAGTTATGGGCTTTTAACTGTCCTCGATCACAGCTTTTGTTTTAAGTCAATGGAAAAGCAATAGGGAACAAGATGCTAATTTCCGAGTATGAAAATGGCCATAAATTCTTTAATACTGAAGATATGAAAGTGAATTAGGTGTCAAATTAAACTTCTTTTTATGCTTTATCTGATGGGATAAATTGCCGACTTTATTTTTAAAATCTCAAAATTTTGTAACATTGCTAATTAAACATGACCTCAAATAAGCTCTGAACAATAAGAGCTTATTTTATTGTTTATTTATTTTACTGTTTATTTATTGTGTATACAGTGGCTTGCAAAAGTATTCATACCCCTGTATGAATACTTTCTGCAAAAGACTTGAGAATGGGGCGGAGGTTCACCTTCCAGCAGGACAACGACCCTAAACATACAGCCAGAGCTACAATGGAATGGTTTAGATCAAAGCATATTCATGTGTTAGAATGGCCCAGTCAAAGTCCAGACCTAAATCCAATTGAGAATCTCTGGCAAGACTTGAAAACTGCTGTTCACAGACGCTCTCCATCCAATCTGACTGAGCTTGAGCTATTTTGCAAAGAAGAATGGGCAGAAATTTCAGTCTCTAGATGTGCAAAGCTGGTAGAGACATACCCCAAAAGACTTGCAGCTGTAATTGCAGCGAAAGGTGGTTCTACAAAGTATTGACTCAGGGGGGCTGAATATTTTTGCACGCGACACTTTTCAGTTTTTATTTGTAAAAAAATTTGAAAACCATGTATCATTTTCCTTCCACTTCACAATTATGCACCACTTTGTGTTGGTCTATCACATAAAATCCCAATAAAATACATTTACGTTTGTGGTTGTAACGTGACAAAATGTGGAAAAGTTCAAGGGGTATGAAAACTTTTGCAAGCCACTGTATATGGTCTATGGTCTATAGACACGCTGAACTTTTCTCCCCGCCTGTTTGGTGGTGAGTAGTCGCCCCTCGCGGGGTGACGCCTTTTAGAAGTGAGTAGTCGCCCAAAGAGTCGTACCTTTTTCTGGATTTTCAACATGCTGAAAATTTTCGGCAACCTGCTGCAACTATGACGGCAAGTCGCCGAAAAAAATCGTGTAAGTGGGACAGGCCCTTTACAGCGCCTTGGGAAGGGAATTGTTTGCTTATTAAGAGGCTTCTTGCTGCTAGCAGTTGTTTGCTGGAACCTTGCAGGAACCTTGCAGGAACCTTGTCCTACCACGTTGTTCATTAGCAACTGTTTTCCACAAATAGCTCGACTACGTAACATGTGCCAGTCATACCCAAACACATTTACACACACGTCAGCTACACTGTCGTCGATGTCTTCTAATTGGCCAAAACACTGTGTATTTGGTTTATTGTTGGTTAATGTATTGAACTTTGTTTGTTTGAATGTGGAAACAAGGAACTGCAGATGCAGGTTTACAAAAAAAAGACACAATGTGCTGGAGTAATGTTGGCAAGTTGGTGCCGTGGTAGAGTTGCTGCCATACAGCGCAAGAGACCCGGGTTCGATCCTGACTATGGGTGCTGTCTGTATGGAGTTTGTACGTTCTCCCCGGGACCTGCGTGGGTTTTCTCTGGGTGCTCCAGTTTCCTCCCACGCTCCACAGACGAGCAGGTGTGTAGGTTAATTGGCTTCGGTAACAACTGTAAATTGTCCCCAGTGTGAAGGATAGTGCTAGTGTACGAGGATCGCTGGTCAGTGCGGACACGGCGGGCTGAATGGCCTGTTTCCACACTGTTTCTCTAAATCAAACTAAACACAGCGGGACAAGCAGCAACTCTGGAGGAATTCAGCGAGTCAGGCAGCATCTCTGGGGTAATTCAGCACGTCAGGCAGCATCTCTGGGGTAATTCAGCGGGTCAGGCAGCATCTCTGGGGTAATTCAGCGGGTCAGGCAGCATCTCTGGGGTAATTCAGCGCGTCAGGCAGCATCTCTGCAGTAACTCAGCAGGTCAGGCAGCATGTCTGGAGTTACTCAGCGGGTCAGGCAGCATCTCTGGAGTAACTCAGCGGGTCAAGCAGCATCCTATTACTCCAGATTCAGGTAGTTTCTCCACCACTTTGCTTTTTTTTTTTGTAACCTATCCATGTTCTACAGAGATGCTGCCTGACCTGCTGAGTTACTCCAGCACTGTGTCTTTCTTTGTTTGCTTGGTTTTTTTTGTTATCTATTGAGAACTGTGTTACAGACCTGTTCTTCTGCTGCAAGTAAGAGTTTTATTGTTCTGTTTCGGTACATATGATGGTCTGTAGGATAGCGCTAGTGCATGGGGTGATCGCTGGTCGGCGCGGACCCAGTTGGCCAAATGTCCTGTTCCCTAAACTAACGTTTAGGGAACAGGCCCTTTCTCTAAACTAAACTATAGCAGATTCACACAGGCAAATTCAATGCTAGCATTTATATCAAGAGGACTGGAATACAAAAGCAGAGATGTAATGCTGAGGCTCAATAAGGCGCTGGTCAGACCGTATCTGGAGTACTGTGAGCAAACTTGGGCCCCATATCTGAGGAAGGATGTGCTGGCTCCAGAGAGGGTCCAGAGGAGGTTTACAAGAATGATTCCAGGAATGAGTGGGTTAACATATGATGAGCATTTGACAGCACTGGGCCTGTACTCGCTGGAGTTTAGAAGTTTGAGGGGGGACCTCATTGAAACTTACAGAATAATGAAAGGCACAGATAGAGTGGATGTGGAAAGGATGTTTCCACTGGTGAGAGAGTCTAGGACTAGAGGTCAGCCTCAGAATTAAAGGGAGTTCTTTCAGAAAGGAGGTGAGGAGGAACTTCTTTAGTCAGAGGGTAGTTAATCTGTGGAACCCATTGCCACAGACGGCTGTGGAGGCCAGGTCAATAGATATTTTTAAGGCAGGGATAGACAAATTCTTGATTAGAACGGGTGTCAAGGGTTAAGGGAAGAAGGCAGGAAAATGGGATTAGGAGGCAGCCATGATTGAATGGCGGAATAGACTCGATGGACCGAATGGCCTAATTCTACTCCTATAACTTTGTGAACACCGGTCATTCTCCCGTCTCCTGTCAGGTAGAAAATATAAAAGCTTGAAAGTGCCTACCATCAGATTCAAGAACAGCTTCTTCATTGCAGTTATTAGACACTTGGACAAACAATTCATATGATAAGGACCCATTCCCGATCTTCCAATCTCCCTCACTGCAGCCCTTGCACTTTTTTTTCTATCTGCACTTTCTCTGCAGCTGTAACACTAAAGTCTGCACTCCGATTCCTTTTGCATTACCGATGATGGACCTGTGCATGGCACGATTTGCCTGGATCGCACACAAAACAAGGTTTTTCCAGGGCTCTCGCTTAACTTTTTTCCCCTGTTGCCAGCCGGGCAACCTTGGCAGCTTTTTAGGTTGCCAAATGACAGTTTAGGTGGTCATTTAAGATGGCTTGCATGACGCGTGCGATAATGTGCTCGGACGAAGTGCGTAGTTACCAGTCGGAATTATACTCAATGAAGCATTCACATATTATTCTGCTTCAAATAAAGTCACAAACTAAACATATTCACCAATCAAGACATGATATATCCCACAATGACATGCAGCAAAATTATAAGACAGTATCTCAACTATTTTTGCAATTAATGCAATTTCTATTAGTTCTTTCCACTTCCAAACAAAAATGTGGTTGGATTATTCAGCGTATGATCAACCTGTGTCAATAAATCCTGGACCATGGTAACATATATGCGTACGTATAGTTGTGAATGTTGCTCATTAAATAACTACAGTACTGATACTCCATATTAAGAGCATTGATTTGCCGTTAAAATGAATTCTGTAATAACGTGTCAACGGCAGCAGTGACAATCGAACACTGCGGTTTTAATGTTTCACGTGTTCACAATTTAATTAATCCATCTTTATGGATTAAAACAAATAATAACATTGGGAATTAAAACACATTTGATTGCATTCTGTTATCAAACATAGTCAATGTTCGCTCTGAAGACATTTCCAGCACAATAGGGTCAGGGAGGGGGGTGTGTGTGAATCAGTGCAGGGTGGATAGATGGCGGGGGTGGAGGGGGGGGGGGTATTAGAAGGCAGTCGGTGCAGAATGGATGGATTGAGGCAGGTGAATTAGTACGTGTTGGTTGGAGTAGGTAAAATTGTGAGGGGAGAGCACCGGAGATGTCAGTGGTGTTGAATGGGGGGGGGTTCAGTACGGGATGGATGGGGGTAGACAAAAGTGTTGGAGAAACTCAGCGGGTGAGGCAGCATCTATGGAGCGAAGGAAATAGGCAACGTTTCGGGTCGAGACCCTTCTTCAGACTGTTCCCCCCATTCTTCTTGAATGGGAGAATCAGTACAGGATGGATGGGGGGGGATATCAGCGCAGGATGAATGGGGGGGGGTCAGTACAGTGTGGATCAGAGGGTGTGCAGGATGAATGGGGGATCACTATAGGATGAATGAGGGGAAGGGGGGAAGATGCAGGGTAAATGGAGGGTAAATGGAGGGTGGGTCAGTACAGGATGAATGCGTGGATTAGTACAGGATGGATGGAGGAGAAGTGCAGGATGGATGGGAAAGGGGTAAGTACAGGGTGAATTGGGGAACCAGTGTAGGATGGATGGGGGGGGGGGGGGTGGCATGAGAATCAATGCGAGGTGGATAGGGTGATCAGCGCAGGATGAATAGATGGGGGGGGGTAGATGTGGAGGGGAGCACAGGGGATGTCAGTGAGGACTGACTAGACGCGGGAATGGGGATCAGTGTGGGATGGAGTGGAGGGGTCCCAGGATAAGGGGGTGGAGGGGGCGTACAAGAGGGAGAGAGAGAGGGGGAGAGGGGGGGTCGAGGTGGGGAGGAAGGAAGATCAGCGCTCCTCGGACAACATCGCCCCGCTGCCTTGGCCGTTGGGAACTCCTCGCCACCGCCTCCCTCCTCCGCCAGCCAACAGCAAGGTGTGGGGCCGAGCGGTGCAGCTCAAAGATCCTATAGCTATAGGATCTTTGGTGCAGCTGCTTCAGACGAGTAGGAGCGATTGACGGGCCCCACACAGCGGCAACAGCAGCAGCGGCCGCGGCTCCATCTCCTCCCGCCCCCGCCCGCCCTGATAAGGGCCTCTGCTTGTAAACCCGCTAACGGCGATAACCGCTTTCAAAACAAACCCTCCCGCACGCCGAGGCCTCCCCCTCCCTCCCGGCCTCGGCGTGCGGGAGGGAGGGTTTGTTTTTAAAGCGGTTATCGCGGTTAGCGGGTTTACAAGCAGAGGCCCTTATCAGGGCGGGCGGGGGGGCGGGAGCAGGAGGAGATGGAGCCACTGCTGCCGCTGTTCGGGGCCCGTCATTCGCTCCGACCCTTCGTCACCCCGCACCTAGTATCTTTGCCCCGCAATACAGCCGTCACCGCCGACACAAAACATCGCGTTCCTTTTCTCAAGAGATGCTGCCTGACCCGCGGAGTTACTCCAGTTTTTTGTGTCTATCTTCGGTACAAACCAGTATCTGGTTGCCAAGCCGGGCAAAATGACTCAGTGTTTAGGTTGCCCGGCGGCGCTTTGAGTGGTCAGTGGCACCCGGGCAACCTCTAATTTCGAGCCCTGTTATCATGTATCCCTGTACACATGACAAGAATAAAGCGAACCCAATAACAACTCAGCAGCTAAACGGGCAAAGAAACGGTTCCTATCATTCATGGCAAAATCCCTATCTCTGCTGTAGACTTAGAATCAGGGTCATAGTGTGGAAATAGGCTCTTCGGCCCAACTCGCCCACACCGACAAACATGTTCCACTATACTAGCCCCACCTGCCTGCATTTGGCCCATTTCCTCCCAAACCTGTCCTATCCATGTACCTGTCTTACTGTTTCTTAAACGTTGGAATGGTTCCAGCCTCAACTACTTCCTCTGGCACCTTGTTCCATCCACCCACCACCCTTTGTGTGAAAAAGTTAAGGGCCTGTCCCACTTGAGCGACTGCGGAGCGTCAGTGACTGACGCCCGTAAAACCGTCAAGTTGCACGACATACACGCTGACGTATGCTGTCATGCGGGTGGTGCGCCCGGTTTAGGGTTGAGGCTGTAAAATATTCTTCCTTCAATGCATGGATTTTAATCATTAATATATTAAATTTAATACAATAAAATCAATTGTGCAAATGAAAAGATGTCTGAGTCGTTCAGTTTTATTTATAGGTGTATTGGTCTGCTTCCAGATCCGATCACCGTCTCTATAACTTTTCACAGGATGGATTCAGTGAGTGCAGACTGAACTCCCCCCTCCACTCTTCCCCCCCTCCCGCCCCCATCCCTCCTCCACTCCCACTCCCCCTACCCTTCAACCCTCCCCCCCAGTCTCAGCCCGGACACATCCCCCTCCCATCAGGCAAGCGGTACAGAAGTGTGAAAACGCACACTGCCAGATTCAGGGACAGTTTATTTCCAGCTGGTATCAGGCAACTGAACCATCCTATCACCCACTAAAGAACGGTCCTGAGCTACCATTTACCTCATTGTAGACCCTTGGGCTATCTTCAATTGGACTTTACTGGACTTTATCTTGCACTATACGTTATCCCCTTATCCTGTATCTGTACACTGTCGACGGTGCGATTGTAATCAGGTATAGTCTTTCCGCTGACTGGATAGCATGCAACAAAAAGCTTTTCACTGTGCCTTGGTACATATGACAATAAACTAAGCTAAAATATTTAAGTCTACAGTTATTTACAAACCTGTCCTCTCATCAGCGAGAGTGCAGTCCTGACTTCTCTTCTACATCATTGGAGACCTTTGAATCTTAATCAGACTTCAATGTTAAATCTTTGCAGCAAATGCCGTACCTTTATTCTTTATCGGACTTTATCATGCATTAATATACCCTTTATCCCGTATCTGTACACCATGGACGACTTGATTGTATTCATGTATAGTCTTTTTCTTGACTGGAGAGCATGCAAACAAAAAGCTTTTCAGTGTTCTCTGTGGGATGCAAGCAGAACCCTCCACGTGGCACATCCCAGGCAATGCTGACGACAGAAACTGTACCACAGTGACTGACTGAAGTAGCCAATTCTGCAACCACCGACCGTCAACCGTCACTGACCGTGATGTGGAAGATGGCCGGACACGAGGAACAAGAAGTGTCCTCTGTACACACGATAATAATAAACTAAACTCTAAACTTCAAGTACGATTTCCTGAAGTCAGCATTATCCCTTTAAAATTAAAGATAAGCAAGAACCGAGCACAACACGCTCCTAATTCTATGGCGACTGCTCTGCGATGCTTTCCGTTTAGTTTAGTTTAGAGATACAGCGCGGAAACAGGCCCTTCAGCCCACCGGGTCCACACCGACCAGCGATCCACGCACACTAACACTATCCGACACACAAGAGGGACAATTTACAAATATACCAACAACAACCAGACAGCAGCCCTGAACTACTATCTACCTCACTGGTGACCTTGATCAGACTTTGCTGGCTTTACCTTGCACTAAACGTTATTCCCTTATCATGTATCTATACACCGTAAGTGGCTCGATTGTAATCATTTCCGCTGACCGGATAACACACAACAAACGCTTTTCACTGTGCCGTGACAATAAACATAACGAAACTAGGATTAACCCACAAACCTGTACATCTTTGGTGTGTGGGAGGAAACCAGGGTACCCGGAGAAAACCCACGCAGGTCAGGGGGAGAACGTACAAACTCCGTACAGACAGCACCCATAGTCAGGATCGCACCCGGGTCTCTGGCGCTGGAAGGCAGCAACTCTACCGCTGCACCACCATGTTGCCCTGTGTGGAGCTTCAAACTTAACCCTCTCTGACTGTGGGCGGAAATGTGAATTAAGCGAATAATAATAACATCATTAAAATACACACCTGATGCAGGAATAGGTCATGCGTTAACACGCATCGCACACGAAAGTGCCTGATCTAATTAATCTGAACAACTAAAGGTTTTCACTATACCTCGGCACACGTGACAATAAACTAAACTGAAACTGAAACTTCTGCATATGGTGCGCTTTTACCCAACACCATCGCCAGTGGGATCTGCTGCACAGAAAACCAATCTGGAAACATTCCAATTTCTAAGCTTGGATGTCAGCAATATAAATGTGTAGGAAAGAACTGCGGATGCTGGTTTAAATCGAAGGTAGACACAAAACGCTGGAGTAACTCAACGGGACAGGCGGCATCTCTGGAGAGAAAGAATGGGTGACGTTTTGGGTCGAGACCCTTCTTCAGACTGAAGAAGGGTCTCGACCCGAAACGTCACCCATTCCTTCTCTCCAGAGATGCCGCCCATCCTGCTGAGTTACTCCAGCGTTTTGTGTCTACCTTCACCAATATAAATGTCGAACTAATGTCCTTTTGGATGATGTCACCAAGGAGTAGAATGGAGAACTGCACCAGGGAAGGTCCTCGACAAATTCCTGAAGCAAGAACATAGGAAGGGGAATAAAAATAAAGGGCGGCATGGTGGCGCAGCAGTAGAGTTGCAGCCTCACAGCGCCAGAGACCCGGGTTAGATTCTGACTACAGGTTCTGTCTGTACGGAGTTTGTATGTTTTCCCTGCGACCTCGTGGGTTATCTCCGGGTGCTCGGGTTTCCTCCCACATTTCAAAGACATGCGGGTGTGTAGGTTAATTGGATTATGTAAAATTGTGAAATTGCAAATTGTCCCTTGAGTGTAGGATAGTGCTAGTGTGCGGGGTGATCGCTGGTCGGCATGGACTCGGTGGGCCGAAGGGCCTGTTTCCACGCTGTATCTCTAAAGTCTAAAATAAAACAAAATAGGTAGATCCTCACTGGATGAATTAATATTGATTTTCTGAGAATAAATGGCTTTAAAAAAAACCCTATCAATTAATAATTATCCTGGAGTCCTCGACTCCTAAGTGTTTTAAGTATCTTTATGAAGAAAGACCAAAGGTAAATGCCTACACATCAGTCAAATGGAGTCCCAAGAGGGTGCAGATGCTTGGATTAGGAGTGAAAAAAAACTGTTGGAAGAATTTAGTGGATCAGGTAGCATCTGTGGAGGCAAACGGATAGTTGATGTTTCAGGTCAAGACTGGCACCAGGACCAGCCAGCAGAGTCTTGAGCCAAAACATTGAGAATCCCACTGTCTCCACAGATGCTGCTTGACCCGCTGAGTAACTCCAATGGCTTGTAATTTTCCCCTTCCAGTTGAAGAGATAGAACCATTTGCACACGCACATGCACACAGACTTCCTGACACATTAGATGGGAAAGCACACCATAGGTCAAACCAAAGGGCAGTCACAGTGGCGCAGCGGTAGAGTTGCTGCCTTACAGCAAAATGCAGCACCAGAGACCCGGGTTCGATCCCGACTACGGGTGCTGTCTGTATGGAGTTTATACGTTCTCCCCGTGATCTGCGTGGGGTTTCTCCGAGATCTTCGGTTTCCTCCCACACTCCAAAGACGTACAGGTTTGTAGGTTAATTGGCTTGATAAAATGTAAAAATTGTCCAGTGTAAAATTGTCCAACTTCCAGTGCTGAGTGATGCTCTACCTGGAGCTTTTCAGCGAACTACATCCAGATCCAGAACTTCAAGAAAAGCAAAACTAGACTCAGAGTGCTGGAGTAACTCAGCGAGTCAGGCAGCATCTCAGGAGAGAACATGACAATAGACAATAGACAATAGGTGCAGGAGTAGGCCATCCGGCCCTTCGAGCCAGCACCGCCATTCAATGTGATCATACAATACAATACCATTTATTGTCATTTGAACCTCAAATGAAGTTCAAACGAAATTTGGTTTCTGCAGTCATACAAACAAGTAAAAAGAACCAAGACACAACACAATTTACACAAACATCCATCACAGCGAATCTCCTCCTCGCTGTGATGGAAGGCAAAGTCTTATCTCTCCCCTGCACTCCCCATTCTCCTCCCGATGTCAGAGTCAGAGCCCCCGGCGGGCGATTTAAAATAAGTCCCGCGGCCATTAAAGCCGCGCCGGCCGATGCAAGGCTGCCCACCGGGTCTGGATGTTGGAGCCCCCGGTAGCGCTAGCAAGTCCAGCGGCCATTTAAAGCCTCGCCGGGCGATGTTAGACCCAGCTCCAGGTCATCTTCAACCCCGCAACTCGGGCGGGAGAAGTTGCCGTTGCGGGAGCCCCGAAAAGCGGTCTCCCACCAGGGACCCGCGAGCTCCCGATGTTACCGTCCACCAGACCTGCGGCTGGAGCCTCCGAATCTCCGGGGTCGGGTCACAGCCGAGCGCCACCGCAGCTCTCCACGCTCCGAACTCGGCCAGATGATCATGGCTGATCATCCCCAATCAGTACCCCGTTCCTGCCTTCACCCCATATCCCCTGACTCCGCTATTTTTAAGAGCCCCATCTAGCTCTCTTGAGAGCATCCAGGGAACCTGCCTCCACCGCCCTCTGAGGCAGAGAATTCCACAGACTAGCCACTCTCTGTGAGAAAAAGTGTTTCCTCGTCTCCGTTCTAAATAGCTATACTCCTTATTCTTAAACTGTGGCCCCTGGTTCGATCAGGATGGATGGGTGAGGATTCGGGATGGGACCTAAACCAAACTGTCACCTATCCATGTTCTCCCGAGATGCCCCATGACCCGCTGAGTTACTCCACCACTCTGTCTTTGTGCAGTACCTCGATTCTACAAATTAAAGCTGGGCCAAGTTTGGAAGCTGCAGATGCCTCTCAGCCATACAGCAGATGCAAAGTAGTGCTAACACTTGGAGAGTGGGCTGGTGGATGTTTGTGTTAAAATTTGGCGAGTTGGCGAGTGGGATGTTTGTGTTAAAATGTTATTGTGTATTGTGTGTTCTTTCTCATTGTACCGCTGCTGGCAAATTCATTTCACTTGCACTTTATGTGCAATGTGACGAATAAAACTGATTGTATTGTATTGTATTGGTGGAGTATAAATATCAATTGCACATGATAGACACAAAGTGCTGGAGTAACTCGGCGGGTCGGGCAACATCTCTGGAGAAAAAGGATGGGTAACGTTTCAGGCCGGGACCCTTCTTCAGAGACGCTGCCTAACCCGCTGAGTTCCTCCAGCACTTTGTATCTATCTTTGGGTATAAACCAGCATCTACAGTTCTTTGTTTCTACATCGATGGGTAATTTTGATCACAAATGTGAAAAAAAACAGGATCATTATAAACGTAACAGCACCGTATCCAGAGGAGCTGCAATTTTTTTTCACATTGTGCACACCAAGCAAAATATTTTCAATAGCTCATGACTGCAAACACTGGAAACTTATGAGTAATGCCTTTCCACCTTACTAATGACAAACTGGAGACTTGAGGCAGCACCAGTTCAGTTTTGTAATCTTGATAGCGTCGATCCCGAAGCTGTCGAACCGAGCTTCTTGGACAGTGGATCTTCTGGGTAGTGTTGTAGAGCAGAGGGATCTAGGAGTAAAGTGCATGGTTCCTTGAAGGTCGAGTCGCAGGTAGATAAGGTGGTCAAAAAGGCTTTTGTCACTTTGGCCTTCATCAGTCAGAGAATTGAGTATAGAAGTTGGGAGGTCGTGTTGCAGTTGTATAAGACGTTGGCGAGACCGCATTTAGAATATTGTGTTCAGTTCTGGGCACCATGTTATAGGAAAGATTTTGTCAAGCTTGAAAGGGTTTATGAGGATGTTGCCAGGACTAGAGTGTGTGAGCTACAAGGAGAGGTTAAGTAGGCTGGAGCCTACTCTATTCCATGGAGCGTTGGAGGATGAGGGGAGATCGCATAGAGGTATACAAAATCATGAGAGGAATAGATCAATAAAATTTAGGCTGAGCCTAATAGGAATCCGAGGGGTAACCTTTTTAGAGGGTGGTGGGTGCATGGGACAAGCTGCCAGAGGAGGTAGTTGAGGCAGGGATTATCCCATCATTTAAGAAACATTTGACAGGTACATGGATAGGACAGGTTTGGAGGGATATGGACCAAGCGCAGGCAGCTGGGACATTGTTGGCCGGTGTGGGCGAGTTGGACCGAAGGGCCTGTTTCCACACGGTATCACTCTATGACTCTAAGTAAACCTTCTGTTTAAACATGACAAAGACCTGCTGGGACCGTAACCAACATATGCATCTCTACCCATTCCTTCTCTCCAGAGATGCTGCTCGCTCCGTTGAGTTACTCCAGCATTTTGTGTCTATAGAGTCATAGAGTGATACAGCGTGGAAACAGGCCCTTCGGCCCAACTTGCGCACATTGGCCAACATGTCCCAGCCATACTAGTCCCGCCTGCCCACGTTTGGCCCATATCCCTCCAATCCTGTCCTATCCATGTACCTGTCTAACTGTTTCTTAAATGTTGGAATGGTCCCAGCCTTAACTACCTCCCCTGGCAACTTGTTCCATACACCCACCGCCCTTTGTGTGAAAAAGTTAGCCCTGATTCCTATTAAATTTTTTACCCATCACCATAAACCTATGTCCTCTGGTCCTTGATTCATCTACTCTGGGCAAGAGACTCTAGCTCAGAACCGCTGGTCCTGGCAACATCCTCGTAAATCTTCTCTGTATCCTTTCCTGCTTGACAACATCTTTCCTATAACCTGGTGCCCTCTCTGAATATAACATGCATCTGTGAACTGGTCGGCACAGCGCCAGAGACCCACGTTAGATCCTGACTACGGGTGCTGTAGCTCAAATTTCACTGCACCAATTAGTGTATGTGACAATAAATGTCCTTTATCCTTGTCCTTTGTCCCTTTTGTCTGCACAGAGTTGGTAGGTTCTCCCCGTGACCGCATGGGTTTTCTCTGGACGCTGCGTTTTATTCCAAAGACATACTGATTCGTAGGTTAATTGGCTTCCGTAAATTGTAAATTGTCCCTAGCGTGTAGGATAGTGCCAGTGTGCGGGGTGATCGCTGGTCGGCGCGATTCTCGTTGTGCTGAAGGGCCTGTTCCCAAGCTCTATCTCAATGGTCTAAAGTCAAACTGCACAGCGAACATCAATAACACCACCCTTCATGTTTGCTGACATGTCATGATGAACAGTGACATCTTTCCAAAGCAATTGATCACCCAGAACCGCTGCAGAGAAAACCTGGGACTTTTCTACGTAGTCATCAAGGAAGGTCTTCACTCAGAGTTAAGGAGTCAGTCAGACAAGCACAGAAAAAAGTCCCTTGGCCCAACTCATCCATGCAACCCAAGATGTCTATCTAAGCTAGACCTATCTGCCAGAATTTGGATAATATTCTTTCAAGACTTTCCTATCCATGTACCTGTACAGATGTATTTTAAATATTGTAATTGCATCCATGTCCCTACAACTTTATTGCTGAAACCATCCACATCATTTTAGACTGTAGAGATACAGCGTGGAAACAGGCTCTTGGCCCACCGAGTCCGTGCTGACCAGCGATTCATGTACACTAGTTCTGTCCTACACACCAGGGACAACTTTTACCAAAGCCAATTAACTTATAAACCTGTACGTCTTTAGAACGTGGGAGGAAACCGGAGCACCCGGAGAAAACTCACAAGGACACAGGGAGAAAAGACAAACTCTGTACAGACAGCGCCAGTGATCAGGATCGTACCCAAACACAGGTCTCTGGCGCTGTAAGGCAGAAACTCTACCGCTGCACCACTGTGCCTCCCCGGCACAATCTCCAACTTTCTAAAGTTTGAGAATTCAATGTTTGGAAGACACAAAATGCTGGAGTAACTCAGCGGGTGAGGCAGCATCTCTGGAAAGAAGGAATGGGTGACGTTTCGGGTCGAGACCCTTCTTCAGTTCGTACCATTGGGTTGTAAGCAACCCAAGTCGAGAAAATAATTTGATGCTTTACGGGAAAAGAACTGGTAAATAGGATGAATGGATTTCTCTGCAATCAGGCAGTATAAACAAAATGGGCTGAACATCCTCGTTATCTGCTCTGATGATTTTATACTGACCACCTCACTAACGCAGCTCACTCTTGGTTCCATTAAGTTCTGGGCCAAGGAAGAAAATCCCTTTGCAAGGGCAATGCGTTTTTATCCACTCACATTAAAACTCTTGGGTATGAGCTACAGAGAGAGGTTGAGTAGGCTGG
>CM075995.1:746269-809812 GCA_038087875.1 Malacoraja senta
GCCTTCTCCCCATATCCCTTGATTCCACTAGCCCCTAGAGTTCTATTTAACTCTCTCTTAAATCCATCCAGTGACTTGGCCTCCACTGCCCTCTGTGGCAGGGAATTCCATAAATTCACAACTCTCTGGGTGAAAAAGTTTTTTCTCACCTCAGTCTTAAATGACCTCCCCTTTATTCTAAGACTGTGGCCCCTGGTTCTGGATTCGCCCAACATTGGGAACAAGTTTCCTGCATCTAGCTTGTCCAGTCCTTTTATAATTTTATATGTTTCTATAAGATACCCCCTCATCCTTCTGAACTCCAGTAAATACAAGCTTAGTCTTTTCAATCTTTCCTCATATGACAGTCCCGCCATCCCAGGGATCAATCTCGTGAACCTACGCTGCACTGCCTCAATCACAAGGATGTCCTTCATCAAATTAGGTGTCCTTCCTCACATGGTGTGGAACCGGAGGAGATGCATATGGTTACGTTTATTCACAACCTCACCCGCTCCCACTGCTTAGTCACTGGAGACCAAATTTGGCCCTGCATAACTTTAGATTTAACGTACCAGCAGTGGGAATTGATCAAGCTATTTAAAAAAGGCTGAAGGTAGACGCAAAACACTGCAGATGCTGGTTTACAAAAAACAACAACACAGTGCTGGAGTGACACAGCGGGTCAGGCAGCATCTCTGGAAGACACGGATAGATGACGTTTTGGGTCAGAAGCCTTCTTCAGATTCCTCTGTACAAATTTTAACTCCATTGACTCTTTCCATTATAACTTGAACATTTTATATTTTTAAAGATCAAACTGAATAACTCCATTTGCAGCAGCTCTACAAGTGTCAGTAAAGGGGGTTTACACAAAGCTATTGTATAATTGTATAATTCTGATAGTGATTTGGGCCCCATATCTGAGGAAGGATGTGCTGGCTCTGGAGAGGGTCCAGAGGAGGTTTACAAGAATGATTCCAGGAATGATTTAACCTGTGATGAGCATTTGTCAGCCACTGGGGCCTGTACTCAGCTGGAGTTATAGAAGAATGAGGGGAACCTCATTGAAACATACAGAATAGTGAAAGGCTTGGATAGAGTGGATGTGGAGAGGATGTTTCCACTAGTGGGAGAGTCTAGGACTAGAGGTCACAGCCTCAGAATTAAAGGGACGTTCGTTTAGAAGGAGATGAGAGAAATTTCTTTAGTCAGAGGGTGGTGAATCTGTGAAATTCTTTGCCACAGAAGGCTGCGGAGCAAAGTCAGTGGATATTTTAAGGCAGAGATAGATAGATTCTTGATTAGTACAGGTGTTAGATTTAGTACAGAGAGTTAGATTTAGATCTTAGGGCTAAAGGAATTAAGGGATATGGGGAAAAAGCAGGAACAGGGTAATGATTTTAGATGATCAGCCATGATCATATTGAATGGCGGTGCTGGTTCGAAGGGCCAAATGCCTACTCTTTTCTATGTTTCTAGGTGTCAAAGGTTATGGGGAGCAGGCAGGAGAATGGGGTTTGGGGGAGAGATAGATGGCCTAATGCTAGTCCTATCAATTATGAACATGATAATTCAGCCAGGGAATTTAAGTGTAGCAAGGTGGGCGCAGCGGGTAGAATTGCTGCCTTACAGCGCCAGAGACCCGTATTCGTGTTCGTTCCTGACTTATCTGCTGAACTAATGCCCAAATCACAAGTTTCTGAATGTTCCACAGAGAACACTCGATGGAATCCACAGATTCACCACCCACTAATTAAAGAAATTTCTTCTCATCTCCATTCTAAAGGAATGTCCTTTTATTCTCAGGCGATGACCTCTGGTCCTAGATCTCCCAACAGTGGAAACATCCTCTCCACATCTACTCTATCCAGGCCTTTCACCATTCGGTAAGTTTCAATTCAATGATGTACCCCCTCATCCTTCTAAACTCTTGGAGCTATCTTTGATCGGACATAACTGGCTTTACTAAACGTTATTCCTTATCATGTATCTATACACTGTAAATGGCTCAATTATCTTTCCGCTGGTTGGTTATCGCGCAACACAAGTTTTTCACTGTACCTCGGTACATGTGACAATAAACTAAACTAAACTAAACTGAACTGAATCGAGTACAAGCCCAGTGCCATCAAACGCACATCATAACACCCAATAATTCCTGGGATCATTCTCATGAAACCCCTCCTTACATACTTAACTTACAATGTTATCTGGAAATATGCACATATAATTATAGTTTTAGAGATACAGCGCGGAAACAGGCCCTTCGGCCCACCGGGTCCGCACCGACCAGCGATCCCCCACACATTAACACTATCCTACACCCACTAGAGACTTTTTTTACATTTAGAATCCAATTAACCTACAAACCAGTACGTCTTTGGAGTGTGGGAGGAAACCAAAGACATCAGAGAAAACCCACGCAGGTCACGGGGAGAACGTACAAACTCCATACAGACAGCACCCGTAGTTGGGATCGAACCCGGGTCTGCGGTGCTGCATTCGCTGTAAGGCAGCAACTCTACCGCTGCACCACCGTGACCGGTGGACAATTTTCCCATTGATTTGTAAACCAATTGATCTAAAATTAAAAAGGCAACCGCATATAAAATATTGCATTTCGATTAGAGCAATTGGAACAGGTCAATGTCAAGGAAGGTAACTCCTGAAGATCTATCTGGGCCAGTAATTTAGTCGCAGAGAAGGTGATCTGTTTCTGCCTGAGTGTAGGCTGGTACTTTGGCACAAGCAGAATGCAGCAAGCTCATATCCGCATTCATCAATCTAAGTGACCTAAAAAAACATAAGAAGCAACGAAGGTACATTAACATGAATTGTGCGGAAAAGGGACAGACGACATTTTGGATTGGGACCATGACTAAGATCATAAGATCATAGGAGATAGGAGTAGGCCAGTCGACCCGTCAAGTCTACTCCGCCATTCAATCATGGCTGATCTATCTCTCCCTCCTAACCCCATTCTCCTGCCTTCTCCCCGTAACATCTGACACCCATACTAATTAAGAATCTATATATCTCTGCCTTAAAAATATCCATTGACTTGGCCTCCACAGACTTCTGTAGCAAACAATTCCACAGATTCACCTCTCATCTCCTGCCAAAAGAAAGTCCTTTAATTCTGAGGCTAAGACCTCTAGTCCTGGACTCTCCCACTAGTGGTAACATCGTCTCCACATCCACTCTACCCAAGCCTATCCAAGACTAGAGATGCGATCACTAGGCCTCACCATAACTGCAAGTGTAATCTATGGCATTTCATGTACAGAGACCCAACAATAAAATTTAGGCTGAGCCTAATAGGAATCGGAGGGGTAACCTTTTTCACACAAAGGGTGGTGGGTTTATGCAACGAGCTGCCGGAAGAGGTAGTTGAGGCAGGGACTATCGTAACGTTCAAGAAACAGTTAGACAGGCACATGGATAGGACAGGTTTGGTGGGATATGGGCCAAATGCAAGCAGGTGGGACGAGTGTAGATGGGACATGTTGGTCAATTAACCTACAAACCTGTAGGTCTTTGGAGTGTGGGAGGAAACCGGAGCTCTTGGGAGAAAATGCACGTAGGTCATGGGGAGAACGTACATACTCCGTACAGACAGCACCCGTAGTCAGGATGGAACCCGGGTCTCTGGTGCTGTAAGGAGGCAACTCTACCGCTGCGCCACCGTATCGCCTATTGAATCCACTGGGCCGCAGCTGGCCCAGTGGACGACATCTTCGGGAGCGCGAGGCTGGCCAACTTCGGGGCTGCGGTGGCGTTCCGGCGGTGGCGACCGGGGACACTGGTGGCGACCTGGGTCCGGAGGCTCGGCCGCGGGCCCAGTGGACGACATCGTCGGGAGCGCGCAGGTCACAGGTTGGTGACCTGTTTTTCTGGGGCTCCCGCAACTACAGCTGCGTCCGCTGGACTGGAGGGCGGCAGCTTCGGCAGCTTCGACCACCCCGGGCCGCGGAGTTTGAGCCGGCCCGTCGCGGAGCACGGATTCGGGCTGCGGAGTTTGAGCCGGCCCGTCGCGGAGCACGGATTCGGCCGCGGGACTGGCTTACCGTCGCCCGGCGGGGTCACAGCATCAGAAGCCTGGATCGCCTCAGCGCAGAGGGAGAACAAAGCGGGAAGAGACAGAGACTTTAAGACTTTTGCCTCCATCACAGTGAGGAGGTGCCTGGTGAACTCACTGTGGTGGATGTTAATTTGTGTTTATTGTGTGTTTTGTCATTTATTATTATATGTATGACTGCAGGCAACGAAATTTCGTTCAGACCGAAAGGTCTGAATGACAAATAAAGGAATCTCTAATCTCTAATCTCTAATCCCTTGAGCTTGTTCCACTGTTTACTTCGTTCACAGCTATCCTGTTCTTCGGTTCCTTCGATTTCTTTCTATTGCACATCTGTGTAGATGGGGCATGTTGGTTGGTGTGGGCAAGTTGGGCCGAAGGGCCTGTTTCCATGTTGTATCACTCTATGACTCAATAACAACTGCGCTGGCAGAGGTGTCTATTTTTCAGTTGAAACTTTAGACAAAGCTCAAAGGTGCCTATCTGGGCTAGTTCCATTTGCCTGCATATGGCCCGTATCTCTCTAAACCTCCATCCACCTACCTACCAAAATACCTTTTGAATGTTGTAATTGTACCAACCTCAACAGCCATCTCTGGCAACTCGTTCTATATAACCACCACCCTCTGAAATAATTAACCCTCATGTCCCTTTTAAATCTCATTTAATTCTCCTCCCTTTAAATTTCCCCTCCCATCTTAAACCCATGTCCTCTAGTTTTAGATTTCTCTATATATGTTCAGCAACTGAGCAACAGCAAAATATGTTTCCATATTTAAAATTCAGTGAATTACGGCCTGTGGTTTTATTTATTGGACTGAAATTCTATATTAGGGAATTGTTATTTGGGAGTCCATAGCAGTTGGTGACTGACTGTACTTTTTACCAAAATACAATAATTGATTTTAATGCATGCACTGCTTCAAGATTACACAAAACTTTGATTTGTTAAACGTTGCAAATTGTTCACCGCCACCTACCCCTAACTCAGTTTTTTCTTGTTGTCCCGCTCAGCTCTCTGTCCACAAAAAAACATTAGAGTTTGTCTATCTAAAATGGCGTGCAGTTCCTTCCCATCAATCCACATCACTCCTGTCATCGACGTCCCGTTCCTAACAACTGACATCGCAAGTAAAATCCATTGGCTGACTCTCACCGTCTATATGTCTCGTTTCCCCTTGACTCTCAGTCTGAAGAAGGGTCTCGACCAGAAACGTCAACCATTCCTTCTCTCCAGAGACGCCGCCTGTCCTGCTGAGTTACTCCAGCATTTTGTGTCTCCCTTCGGTTTAAACCAGCATCTGCAGTGCCTTCCTACACAGTGATTACAAGTAAGTTGACTGAGGAGTTCAGGGCCACCGAATACTCACAGGGCTTGACTGGTGTTTAACCAACCCTCCCCCTCCCCACCAAAAAGCGTCTTGTTCCAGTAGAGCTGTTTGGAAAACAACTCCATCCAAGACTGCAAGAAAATGCATAGTGTATAGAAAGGAACTGCAGAAGGCAAGGAATAGGGGGACCCGGTCTCTGTTGCGACTAGGCGGATCTGCGGGGTACCGAGGAGACAAATGTGAGGGCCTCATCTATCGTGGAAGAAGGGAACCCCCGTTTTAGGAGGAATTAGGAGTAGGGTTTAGTCTTTGCAAGAAGCAGGGTGGGAAGAAGTGTAATCGAGATAGTTGTGGGAGTCAGTGGGTTTGTAATAGACGTCAATCGATAGTCTATCTCCGTTGAAGGAGACGGCGAGATCAAGAAAGGGGAGGGAGGTGTCGGAGATGCATGGAGTTGTGGACATAGCTGCGACCATTACGCAAACCAACCTCCCATCCATTGACCCCCATCTACACTTCACACTGTGTTGGCAAGGCCAGCAGCATAATCAAGGACCAGTCTCACTCCCTCTTCTCCCCTCTCCAATCAACAAGAGGTACATAAGTGTGAAAATGCATACCTCCAGATTTAGGGAGTTTCTTCCCAGCTGTTATTAGGCAACTGAACCGTCCTCTCACCAGCTAGAGAGCGGTCCTGACCTCCTGTCTACCTCATTGGAGACCTTAGAACTATCTTTAATTGGACTGTATCTTGCGTTAAAAGTTAAACTCGTTCCTCCTGTATTTGTACACAATGGACGGCTTGATTGTAATCATGCGTAGTCTTTTCGCGGACTGGATAGCACGCAACAAAAATCTTTTCACTGTACCTTGGTACACGTGACAATAATAAACTAAACCAGCATGGCTAAAGGGCAGAATAGGCGTTTACTTGGGAAACAAGCTCATTTGCATTAAAATGCAGACGGGAAATTTCCTTACGGGGAGGAAAACTTTAGAGCCGGGGCCGGCAGCCTACGGCCCCTGGGCCGAATGCGGCCCCAAACCCGAAATCATCCGGCCCGCAGGGGTATTTTGTTTTCAGTAATCATCTGGCCCGCAGACTCCGTTCATCTCCGGTACCTCCCAGGCCCGAGGTCGCGTCGCCCATGTGCGGTGACGCAAGGAGGCCTTCGATGGCGGCCGCAATTACAGAGCCGCCGAGTTCTGATGTACCGCATCCTGCGCAAAGCCGCCGGCACGGCCGCGGAACATTTCTGATGGCCCAGACAACTAGTTAACAACGGTGGCCATGGTGGCGCAGCGGTAGAGTTGCTGCCTTACAGCGATTGCAGCGCCAGAGATCCGGGTTTGATCCCGACTACAGGTGCTGGCTATACGGAGTTTGTACGTTCTCCCCGTGGCCGCGTGGGTTTTCTCCGAGATCTTCGATTTCCTTCCACACTCCAAAGACTTACAGGTGTGTAGGTTAATTGGCTTGGTATATGTGTAAATAGTCCCTAGTGGGTGTAGGATAGTGGTAATGTGCGGGGATCACTGGTCAGTGCTGATGCGGTGGGCCTGTTTCCGCGCTGTATCTCTAAAGTAACTAGTTTAGTTTATTGCCACGTCTACCGAGTGAAAAGCATTTATTGCGTGCTAACCAGTCAGCGGAAGGACTATACACATTTATAATTGAGCCGTCCACAGTGTCCAGATACAGAATAAAGGGAATAATGTTTAGTGCAAGACAAAGTCCAGTAACGTCCGATTAAAGATAGTGCAAGGATCTACAATGAGGTAGATACTGGTTAAGGACCGCACTCTAGTTGTTGCTTATATGATTCAGTTGCCTGATATCAGCTGGGTAGAAACTGTCCCTGAATCTGGAGGAGTGCATTTTCACACTTCTGTACCTTTTGCCCGATGGGAGTGGGAAGAAGAGGGAGTGACCGGGATAACACTCGTCCTTGATATGCTGGTAGCCTTGTCGAGGCAGCATGAGGTGTAAATGGCGTCAATGGAAGGGTTCTGGTTGTGTGACGGTCTGGACTGCGTCCACAATTCTCTACAATTTCTTGCGGTCTTGGATGGAGCTGTTCCCAAACCAAGCTGTGATGCATCCTGATAAAATGCTTTCTAGGGCGCATCTGTAGAAGTTGATTTTCAAAATCTTCAAGAAGATAATTTTCAATGGTTGACTGTGGAAGAGAGGGTAGAAGGATTTCTTTCCCCCCAAATGTTATTTTATCTTTCCTTGATTCTCCTCGCACTCACAATTTCTAATTACCTGTCCATTTACAGAGAGATCTTGGGGTCCAAGTCCACAACTCCCTGAAAGTGGCAACACAATTAGATAGGGTGGTAAAGGCGGCATATGGTATTCTTGCTTTCATAGCATGGGACATTGAGTATAAGAGCCAGGAAGTCATGATGCAACTTTATAGGATGCATTTGGAGTGTTGCTTGCAGTTCTGGTCACACCAACTAATAGCACTAAATTCCTTCACACCATAGATTTCCTGTGTTTGGTAAAAATACAGGCGTTCTTCACCAAACCTTCATCTCTGCCACTCCTGATACAAATCTGACCAATGGTGTTTCATTCTTTGATGGGACACTATGTTGGACAGCAAAATGGAGCTCATCACTATTAATCTACCGACTCCCCTCATAATTGATCACATAAACTACACATCATGCTGCATTGTTCCATCGTCTGTACCTAGGATTTGGCTCTTCAAAAATTAGCATTGATACAAATAACTCAAATATTATTTGGAAACATTAGCCACTCGTATGTGCGAGTGGCAGCAACTCTACCACTGCGCCACACTTCTTGTTTGCTTCTATTTACTGAACTCTTTGTTGTTTATTATGGTGTTTGGACTACTATGCTTACATATGTGGTACTGCTACATGTAAGAATTTCAAGCGTCAAGTGTGTTTTATTTTCCTATGTCCCAAAACAATGACATTTTTACTTGTAGCAGTACAACATATATGTAAACATATTACTCTGTAAAACCCATAATAAAGAACAAAAAAGTTCAGTGTGTGTGTGTATATATTTATATTTATATATATATATATATATTAAAAACAAACAAATAGATAGACAATGGTAGTGCAAAGTCAAAAATAATGTCCCCAAGTCTATATCGTTCGGAGTGGGGAGAAACTGCAGATGCTGGTTTAAATCGAAGATGGAGAAAAGAAATAGGTGGCATTTCAGGTCGAGACCCTTCTTCAGACTGGTACCTCTGAAGAAGGGTCTCGGCACAAAACTTTACCTATTCCTTTTCTAGGGAGATGCTGCCTGCTGAGTTACTCCAGCCTTTTGTGTCTGTCTTCAATATAGTTCGGAGGCTATTTAGAGGTTGTAGTGTATAATAGCCTGATGGTTATAGGGAAGAAGCTGCTCCTGAGCCTAGACATTACAGTTTTCAGGCTCCGATACCTTCGTCCCAATGGCAGGAGTGAAATGAGAGTGTGGCCATGGTGCTCATTGTTTAGGGACAAAAGACAATAAAACACTCTGAACTATTAAAATCAAAAGGGAAAAGACAAAGATTATTATTTTTCCTTTCAAGACAGGTTTGAAGTCTGAAGAAGTGTTCAGACCCAAAACATTTCCTGTCCGTTCCCTCCACAGATGCTGCCAGACCCGCTGAGTTACTGCAATGCCTTGTGTTTTACTTGAAAGCGGCAAACTATAGGAGAGTTCATAAGTGATTCGGCCCATCAATCTACTCCACCATTCAATCATGGCTATCTATCTTTCACTCTCAACCCCATTCTCCTGCCTTTTCCCCGTAACCCTGTGACATCTGTACTAATCAAGAATCTATCCATCTCTGCCTTAATAATATCCATTGACTTGGCCTCCACAGCCTTCTGTGGCAATTTATTCCACAGATTCACTACCCTCTGACTAAAGACATTTCTCCTCATCTCCTTCCTAAAGGTACGTCCTTTTATTCTGAGGATGACCTCTGGTCCAAGACTCTCCCACTAGTGGAAACATCCTCTCCACATCCACTCTATCCAGGCCTTTCACTATTCGGTAAGTTTCAAAGAGTTTCCCCCCCTCATCCTTCTAAACTCCAGCGAGTACAGGCCCAGTACCGTGAAAACGCTCACCATATGTTAACCCATTCATTCCTGGGATCATTCTTGGAAATCTCCTCTGGGCCATCTCCAGCGCCAGCACATCCTTCCTCAGATATGCGGCCCAAAATTGGACACAATATTCCATCCAAATCCCAGACTGACCAGCGCCTTACAAAGCCTCAGCATTACAATAGACAATACGTGCTGGAGTAGGCCATTCGGCCCTTCAAGCCAGCACCGCCATTCAATGTGATCATGGCTGATCATCCACAATCAGTACCCCGTTCCTGCCTTCTCCCCATATCCCCTGACTCCGCTATCATCAAGAGCCCTATCAAGCTCCCTTTCATATTATCAGAGAACATGCCTCCACCGCCCTTTGAGGCAGAGAATTCCACAGACTCACCACTCTCTGTGTGAAAAGTGTTTCCTCGTCACCGTTCTAAATGGCTTACCCCTTATTCTTAAACTGTGGACCCTGGTTCTGGGCTCCCCCATGTTTCCTGCCACTAGCGTGTCCAAACCCTTAATAATCTTATATGTTTCAATAAGATACCCTCTCATCCTTCTAAATTCCAGAGTATACAAACCCAGCCACTCCATTCTCTCAGCATATGACAGTCCTGCCATCCCGGGAATTAATCTTGTGAACTCCCTCAATAGCGAGAATGTCCTTCCTCAAATTTGGAGACCAAAACTGCACACAATACATCCCTGTTTTGGTATTCTAAATGCTGGAGATTAGGCAAGAGTGCATTTTCACTTTGCAGAAATGGATCTGTTCCAACCATTTACATTTAAGTCTTAAATGGTGAAGTCACCCACTCTTCAGAAAGTGTAAGCACCCATTATTTATTGAAGCAAACTACATCTGCACTAAGATAGATGAAAGCATACCAGCTTGTCACTTCAAGGCTAATTAGTCTCTTGAAACACAAAATGGCCTACTTAAGTTTCCCAAGGGAATTCTGCTCTCAAATGTAATCTGCCATGACAAAAATACAGACATCCCCGGGATTCCTAAAAGCCGAAATCCACCTCTTTACAAGAGGCTCCAAGCTGACAATAGGATTTGAAGGGTCGCGCCTTCACGAATTTAATTCCTTCTGAAGCACATTCTCGGCTTCTGCTCGTTTGCAACGAAGGAAAGAGGAGCACAATGAGAGGAACATTTGCACAGAAATGCCAGATTTGCAACGGAAACTTTGCATTTTCTCTTCCAGGTCCTCGGCCCCCCAGCTCTTTGCATTCTCGGCCTTCAAACCCAGAAAAGCTACCTGCAAACAATCACCGCCGCCCATGTACCAAGTGGGGAGAATGCTGCTAGTTAAAGGAAAAAGGGAATTTGACATCTCCATCATAAAGCATTTTCGACCCCGTTGCATCAATAAAAACACCATATAACATGGCAATGACCATACCGACGGCGGCTTCCAGCTCCTAGGTTTTTATTGTGAGGGGAACAGACCTCAGCAAATGCTGCAAGGATGGAGAGGAAGAATATGCATAGCATCAACAAGCAAGCGCTGCTCCATAACCACTTCTGCTCGCAAACGTATACAAATAAATCATAATCAGACCTCAATTGGAGAGCGTTGCCGTTTGCACGAAGAGGACAAATGCAAAACATAAAATCTGGTGCATTACCTGCTTTGCGCGGAACAGCTGGCGTTTGCGTGATTATATATGTATGTATTATATCTGTAGATAGATCATGCAGGTTCCCGCTGCCGTCGCCAGCTCAACCTCAGCCTCAGCCACAGCCGCAGCCCCGCTCGCGCTCCGGGCTCTGCGTGACGAAACGACCCCGGAGAACGCGCGCGCGCCCCGGCGCTCCATTCCAAATAAAGGCACGAGCACCGCTCCCCGGCCGCGGCTGCGGCGGCATCGGCATCGGAGCCGGGGGATGGGGGAGTGGGGGCGCGCACATGCACCTACCCACACACACACATATGCAAATACATATATGCACATGCATATATCCAACATGAACACCACTCCTATCACTTATGATCTCATGATATGCACACACACACATTTGCACATAATGTGCACATTATTGCACCCACACATATGCACATGCACATACACACTTCCACATATGCACACATATATGCACATCCACATATGCTCACAAACATGCACATACACATATGCACATGCATATATGCACACACACACATGCGCACATACATATCCACATGCATATATGCACACACATGTGCACATACATATATGCACATACATATAAGCACATACATTATGCATACATATGCACATACATGTGCATACACACACATGCACATACACATGTGCACATGCACATAAGCGCACACACGCAGGTACACATATTTATGCACATACACATATATATGCACGTGCACATATATACACACACACATAGGCACACACACACATGCATCTGCATGCATGCCATGCTCCAAATAAGGACCGAGGAGACGCAAGCAAAGCTGGCAAAGAGTGCTAACTGCGTTGCTTGGTTGCAATCCAAAGCATTTCTCCTTCTGAAGTCTCAAGAAGAGTCCAGACCCGAAACTCCACTTATCCATTTTCTCCAGGGATGCTGCCTGACCCGTTGAGTTACTCCAGCATTTTGCGTCTATCTTTGGTATAAACCATCACCAGCAGTTCTCTTTTTATTACCTTTTCGGGCCCTGCTTATTTTGAACAGCGCAAAGAAAGTCTTTTGCATCTCCTTTATTTTTGCACTGGCGTTGCAGCGGCAAGTGGAAATCACCACCTGAGCCAAAACCTTGCAAAAGGCGTTGTAATGGATATTAGGATCCATTTTACTCACCAAATTGAGGTCAGATAGCTGTAAACTCCTCATGAGTCATCCCTCTACCATGACTACAATTTTGGCTCCTACTTTGCTTCGGGAGCCCAAAGGTTGAAAACTATCTCTCCTGCAGTGAAATATGATATAGTCATCGTCATGAAGTCATAGAGAATCATCCCGCATAGAAGCAGGTCCGTCAGCCAACTGTTTCTGTACCGACCGTCAAGTATCCTTTGATACTAATCTCCTTTACCAGTGCCTGTTTCACCAAACACTTGTACTCGGTCCACCAAGACCTACCGGATCTCCCGGATGCTAATCATTTAAACTCCTCTCCCCATTCCCAACACTGACCTTTCTGTCCTGGGGCTCTTCCATTGCCAGAGTGAGTCCACGTAAACTCGAGGAACAGCACCTCATTTTCTGCTTGGGCAGCTTCCAACCCAACATTATGAAGATCGAGGTCTGATGAAGGGTCTCGACCCGAAACGCCACCCAGAGATGCTGCCTGTCCCGCAGAGTTACTCCAGCATTTTGTGTCTATCTTCAGTATGGACATAGAATTCTCCAATTTTACCTAAACTCTAACAACCCACTCCCCTCCCCTATGTCTGCATTCAATCATGGCTGATCTATCTCTTCCTCTGATCCCCATTCTCCTGCCTCCTCCCCATGACCCCATGACACCGGGTTCTAATCAAGAATCTCTGAATCTCTGCCTTAAAAATACCCACTGACTTGGCCTCCACAGCCTTCTGTGGCAAAGAATTCCACAGATTCACCACCCTCTGACTAAAGAAATTCCTCCTCATCTCCTTTTTAAAGCAACGTCCTTTTTTGTTCTGAGGCTATGAGTCCTAGTCTCTCCCACTAGTGGAAACATCCTCTCTCCACATCCACTCAAGCCAAGCCTTTCGCTATTCGGTAAGTTCACTGTGTCTAACGGTTTATTATTTTCCCCAGGTAACATTTCGTCTCGATCTCTCTCCCCCCCCCCCACCCCCCCCCCAGAGTGAGATGGGTGCACTCCACAAACCCATGTCTGATAAAATGCAGGAGATTCAGGACTTTCTGGAGAAGGACTGTGATAGCAAGCAAGAATATAGGAGCAAAGAGATCATTCTGCAGTTGTACAGAGCGCTAGTGAGACCACACCGGGAGTATTGTGTGCAGTTTTGGTCCCCTAATCTGAGGAAGAACATTCTTGCTATTGAGGGAGTGCAACGTAGGTTTACAAGGTTAATTCCCGGGATGGCAGGACTGTCATATGCTGAGAGAATGGAGCAGCTGGGCTTGTACACTCTGGAGTTTAGAAGGATGAGAGGGCATCTCATTGAAACATATAAGATTGTTAAGGGTTTGGACACACTAGAGGCAGGAAACATGTTCCCGATGTTGGGGGAGTCCAGAACCAGGGGCCACAGTTTAAGAATAAGGAGTAAGCCATTTAGAACGGAGACGAGGAAACACTTTTTCTCACAAAGAGTGGTGAGTCTGTGGAATTCTCTGCCTCAGAGGGCGGTGGAGGCGGGTTATCTGGATGCTTTCAAGAGAGAGCTAGATAGGGCTCTTAAAAATAGCGGAGTGAGGGGATATGGGGAGAAGGCAGGAACGGGGTATTGATTGGGGATGATCAGCCATGATCACATTGAATGGCGGTGCTGGCTCGAATGGCCAACTGGCCTACTCCTGCACCTATTGTCCATTGTCTATTGTCTATTGTCTGTTCAACCACCATAATTTTGGGTTGAAACGCTGCATTGCACTTGGGGAGAGACAGCTGTATGATACTGATAGCTAACTTGATAGTATGATACTTGGCTAACCACCCTCTCTCCACTCTGTCCTGATGCGGAGTGATGACCTAAAATGTCGACAGTTCCATTGCTCCCCCCCCCACAGATGCTGCTGGAGTTCCTCCAGTAAATCACTTGTCCTCCACATTCCAGCATCTGCAGCCTCTTGTGTTGCCCACTTCACCATCTGCAACCCCCCATCTCATAACCTCCCTAAACAGGTTGAAGACCCAGACACAAAATGCTGGAGTAACTCAGCGGGTCAGGTAGCATCTATGGAGAAAAAGGAATAGGTGACGTTTTAGGTCGAAACCCTTCTTCAGAAGAAAGGTTTCTAAAGAAGGTCAGCAGAAAGGTTTTATAAACAATAGACAATAGATGCAGGAGTAGGCCATTCGGCCCTTCGAGCCAGCACCGCCATTCAATGTGACCATGGCTGATCATTCGTCTCGAAACGTCACCTTGGATGTGTGTCCTCACACCTTACCCTTCCATTTCTCAACATCTCGTTCTCCCCTGACTCTCAGTCTGAAGAAGGGGCTCGACCCAAAACGTCACCCATTCCTTCTCTCCACTGCCTGTCCCGCTGAGTTACTCCAGCATTTTGTGTCTATCTTGGGTGTAAACCAGCAACCAGCATCCTTCCTACATTAAAAAGGTTGCTAAACACTTTAACCCCTCCCCCCACCCCCCCCCCCTCCCCACCCCCATTCCCACACTGACCTTTCTGTCCTGGGCCTCCTCCACTGCCAAAATGAGGACCAACGCAAATTGGAGGAACAGCACCCCATATTACACTTGGGCAGCTTACACCCCGACAGTATGAACATTGACTTCTCTAACTTCAAGTACCTCTAGGTTTCCCTCCCTCTCCGTTCCTCCCCCACCCTAGTTCTCTGACTAGTTTCACTGTCCTGATTAAATTTTACGGATTGTACGCCTCGTTGTCAGCTTCCCCACAGCTAACAATGAACCTTTCTACATTTTCCTTGATCGTCGTCCCCTTTGATCTGTGTCTTCACACCTTACCCGTCCATATCTCTATGTCCCCCCTCTCCCCTCACTCTCAGTCTGAAGAAGGATCTCGACCGGAAACATCACCCATTCCTTCTCTCCAGAGATGCTGCCTGTCCTGCTGAGTTACTCCAGCTTTTTGTGTCTATCTTGGTTGTAAACCAGCATCTGCAGTTCCTTCCTACCTTAAATAGATTGCAATCTGATTGATTCAGTTAACAATAGAACTGATATTCTACCATTGGTTTTGCCTATCTCTTTACAAATGGCCCATGTGTCTACCTTGTTGATAGGATTGTGCAATGAGTTAATTGGGAAAATTCAAATGAAATGGTTGAATTTAATCAATCCAGAGACAGCATGCAGACATTCAAACAAGTTGCAGACTTAGCTTGAGATATAGGACACAGAAAAATACAGCATGGGAACAGGCCCTTCAGCCCATAATGTCTGTGCCAAACATCATGCCAAGATCACATGATCCATATCCCTCCATTCCATATCCCTGCGTCTATCTGAAGGCCTCTTAAATGCCACTGTCATATCTGCCTCCACCACCACCCCTGGCCGCATATTCCAGGCACCCACCACTCATGATGCCAAGAGCAACTCTTCTCTGCCTGCACATAATCCGTATCCCTCCATTCCCTGCATAACCATGTTCCTATCCCCATAAGACACACACAAAATGGCGGATTAAAGGGCCTGTCCCACTTTCACGACCTAATTCCCGACCTCTGCCGAGTTTGCCCTTGACTCATACTCGCAGCATGGTCGACACGAGGTCGTAGGAGGTCGTAGGAGGTCGTAGGTAGGTCGGAGCAGGCCGTGATGCTAGTCGTAAGTACTCGTGGCATCAAGTAGGTCGGGACGTTTTTCTAGCATGATGAATAATGTCCACGAGTAAAAAAGGTCGTGAATTAGATCGTGAAAGTGGGACAGGCAGCATCTCTGGAGAAAAGGAATGGTTGACATTTTGGGTCGAGACCCTTCTTCAGACTGAGAGTCAGGGGAGAGGAAAACTAAAGGTATGAAAAGGTATGGAACAAATTAGAGCCGGCACCGATGGCCAAGGAGCCCACAATGGTCCATTGTTGGCTGTGAAGGAGGTGATAATGAGGGGATAGGAACAGTGAATATAAGTCTCTTAAATGCCACTATCGTATCCTCCTCCACCATCGCTCCCGGCAACACATTCCAGGCACTCATCACCGTCCGTGTAACAAGTCTGCCCCGCACATCTCCTTTAAACTTTGCTCCCTCACCTTAAAACTATGCCCTCTAGTTTTTGACATTTCCACCCTGAAAAATAGGTGCGGACTGTCTAAGTGAATACCTATTATCTCTCTATATCACTGTCTATATCTCTGGTTTGCCATTCCCCTGACTCTCTGTCTGAAGAAGGGTCTCGACCCGAAACCTCACCTATTCCTTTTCGCCAGAGATGCTGCCTGACCCGCTGAGTTACTCCAGTTCTTTGTGTCTATCTTCAGTGAATTGTGTTTTGACATGTGCTCAGAAATTCCAGATGGGACTACATGAGAAGGACTGATAAAGGAAAGGATAAAAGCAAACACCAAAAAGTTTAAACCACCCTGAATGTTCTGTTGATTCTTTGCCGACCGACAATGTGCAGATTCTACGGGACAAAGTCTCTTGTCATTTAAACAATGGAGTGTATTGTTTTACGTGGAAATGTTTCTCAAGCCAAATTGTTCATTAAATGTAAGCGCTCATCATCTTTTAGTTTAGTTTAGAGATACAGCGCGGAAACAGGCCCTTTGGCCCACCGTGTCCAGCGATCCCAGCACACTAACGTTCTCCTACACACCACTGGGGACAATTTTACATTCATAGCAAGCCAATTAATCTACAAAAACGTGTACACATCTTTGGAGACTGCTAGTTGTTATGCTTCAGCTGCTTATGGCCTTGCTCAGGCCCTATCTGGATATTTGCATTTGAGTTGGGAACTACAACTTATAAAGGATTCATTGGCGTTAAGTGGGTTCCAGTTCAGATTTACCCAAATGAGAATTGGGCTAGAATGGTTAAACTATCTGGATGGGTTGTATAAATATCCATATCATCAAGCCGCACAGTGTGGAAACAGGCCCTTCAGCCCAGCTTGTCCACACCGACCAACATGCCTCATCCACACTAGTCCCACCTGCCCGCACGTGGCCCATATCCCTCTAAACATGTCCAATAGTGGTACCTGTCCAAATGTGTCTTAAACGTTAAGATAGTATCTGCCTCAACTACCTCCTCCGGTGACTCTTTCCATACATCCACCACCCTTTGTGTAAAAAAAGTTTCCCCTCTGGTACCTATTAATCTTTCCTGGCTCACCTTAAACCTATGTCCTCTGGTTCTCGATTCCCCTACTCTGGGTCAAAAAAGACAAAAAGACCCGATCTATTCCTCTCATGATCTTGTACACCTGTATAAGTTCACCCCTCATCCTCCTGTGCTCCAAGGAATAAAGTCCTAGCCTGCTCATGACATAGAAGTTGCAACATGACCTCCCAACTTCTATACTCAATGCTGTGACTGATGAAGGCCAATGTACCTGAAGCCTTTTTGACCACCCTGCCTACCTATGGTACCACTTTCCTTTCAAGGAACTTTCAAGAGCCCTACTATTCACTGTGTAGGTCCTGCCCTTGTTAGACTTCTAAAATGCAACATCTCACACCTCACAGGAAGGATCTGGAGAGGGTCCAGAGGAGGTTAACAAGAATGATCCCACGAATGAGTAGGTTAACCTATAATGAGCATTTGTAGGCACTGGGCCTGTACTCGCTGGAGTTTAGAAGAATGAAGGGGGGAACCTCATTGAAACATACAGATAGTGAAAGGCTTGGATAGAGTGGATGTGGAGAGGATGTTTCCACTAGTGGGAGAGTCTAGGACTAGAGGTCACAGCCTCAGAATTAAAGGACGTTCGTTTAGGAAGGAGATGAGGAGAAATTTCTTTAGTCAGAGGGTGGTGAATCTGTGGAATTCTTTGCCACAGAAAGCTGTGGATATTTTTAAGGGAGAGATAGATTCTTGCTTAGTACAGGTGTCAGAGGTTATGGGGAGAAGGCAGGAGAATGGGGTTAGGAGGGAGAGATAGATCAGCCATGATTGAATGGCGGAGTAGGCTTGATGGGCCAAATGGATTCATTCTACTCCTATAACTTATGATCTCTTCTGTATTAAATTCCATCAACCATTCCTCAGCCCACCCGGCCAATCGATCAAGATCCTACTACAACCATCTTCACTATCTACAATACCACCCAATTTAATGTCATCAGCAAATTTGCTAATCATGCCATGTACGTTCTCATTCAAATCATTGATGTAGATGACAAACAGTAACGGGCCCAGCACCAAACCCTGAGTCACAGGCATCCAGTCGGAAAAGCAATTTTCCACCAACACACTCTGCTTCCTTCCATGAAACCAATTTTCTATCCATTCAACGATCTCTCCTTGGATCCTGTGCAAACTAACCTTCCAGAGCAGCCTCCCATGCGTAACCTTGTCGAATATTTTGCTGAAATCTGTGTATACAACATCTACAGCTCCACCTTTATCAACCTTGTTGGTCTTCAAAAAACTCAATCAGATTCGTGAGACACAATCTCCCACGTACAAAACCATGCATGTGTATCTTACCCCTCAGAATATTCTCTGGTAACTTTCCGACCACAGATGATAGACTCACTGGCATGTAGTTCACAGGCTTTTCCCTGCAGCCCATCTTAAATAAAGGCACAACATTTGCCACCCTCCAGTCTTCCGGCACCTCTCCTGTACCTAATGATGACTCATAAATCTCAGCCAGGGCTCCTGTAATTTCCTCTCTAGTTTCCCACAATGTCCTTGGATATATCTGATCAGGCCCGGAAGATTTGTCTACCTTCAAACATGTTAGGACCTTCAGCATCTCCTCGACTATAATACTGACTGCTCTCAAGACACTTCAATTGAATTGAATTGAATTGAATTGAATATTTTATTGACTGCCCCAAGTTCCTCCGTACTCCTGTCTTTGTCCTCGGTAAAAAAAGAGGAGAAATACTTTTTTAAAATGGAAACATACAAGATTATTAATGGTTTGGACAACATGTTCCCGATGTTTAAAGAAGGAACTGCAGATGCTGGAAAATCGAAGGTACACAAAAATGCTGGAGAAACTCAGCGGTGGCAGCAGCATCTATGGAGCGAAGGAAATAGGTAACGTTTCGGGCCGAAACCCTTCTTCAGACTGATAGGGGGTGGGGAGAAGAAAGAAAGAAAAAGGAAAAAGGCGGAGGAGGAGCCCCCGAGCGGCTGGGGGGAGGGGAGGAGACAACCAGATGGCTGATGAAGGGGAGGGGACAGCAAGGGGCTAGCAGAATTGGGAGAATTCAATGTTCAAGCCCCCAGGATGTAGACTGCCCAAGTGGAATATGAGGTGCATTTCCTCCAATTTACGGTGTTGCTGCTCGCTGTGGCCATGGAGGAGACCCAGGACAGAGAGGTCAGATACGGAATGGGAGGGGGAGTTGAAGTGCTGAGCCACCGGGAGGTCAGGTTGGTTATTGCGGACCTGACTTCTGGACCTGGTTCTGGACTCCCCCAACTTCCCGATGTTGGGGGAGTCCAGAACCAGGAGCCACAGTTTAAGAATAAGGGGGTAAGCCATTTAGAATGGAAATGAGGAAAAACTTTTTCGCACAGAGAGTTGTGAGTCTGTGGAATTCTCTGCCTCAGAGGGCGGTGAGGGTGGTTCTCTGGATGCTTTCAAGAGAGAGTTAAGAGCTCTTAAAGGTAGCGGAGTCAAGGGATATGGGGAGAAGGAAGGAACAGGGGGTACTGATTGTGGATACAGCCATGATCACATTGAATGGCGGTGCTGGCTCGAAGGGCCAAATGGCCTACTCCTGCACCTATTGTCTATTGTCTATTCTTTGTCTGAAGAAGGGTCTCGACCCGCAACGTCACCCATTCCATCTATCCAGAGATACTGCCTGTCCCGCTGAGTTACTCCAGCATTTTGTGTCTATGTACAGATGCTTAGAGATAATAATAATAATAATAATAAATTTTATTTGTGGGCGCCTATACAGAAGTCTCAAGGACACCTTACAGAATTTAACAAAGAAACATATAATTGGAGTAAAATAAGTTATAAAGACATCACCAATACACAAATTAAAGGTCGGGAACCTTCTCAGATGCTGTTACTCCAACATTTTGTATCTATCTCAGGTGTAAACCAGCATCTGCAGTTCCTTCTGCAGTTTCCCCGAGAAACAAGGAAATGCAGATGCCGGTTTAGGAAAAAAAAGACAAAATGCTGGAGTAAGTCAGTGGGACATGCAGCATCTCTGGAGAATGTGGATAAGTGACATCTCATTTCGGTCCGAGTCTGAAGATGGGTCATGACCCAAACCGTCACCTCTCCATGTTCTCCAGAGATGCTGCCTGACCCGCTCAGTTACTCCAGCACTCTGTGTCCTTTTTTTTTGCATAATGTATGGTAACATTGTCACCTCAAACAGAAAAATAATTTCACTCTACTTCGCTACACGGGACAATAAAGTACCATTGTAATCAGCACCTCATTGACTGCAGTTGCAATAAGTTCATTTTGGAGTTCCTCTGGCTCTTCTTAGGCCCCCTTCGGTCATTGCTGACCATGGGTGTCTCTAGGGTGCTATTCCCTAGATGGAGGATGCCTATGCGTGACTTTGTTTAACGTGGGGAGAGTGGTGCACAGACAGCCACCCTGCGGTCCTTGACAGATCCGGGTCAGGATCCCGTGGCATGGAGTCCAAGATGACCGGAGACCCTTTTCTGCTGCAGCATTCATCCGCCTTCCCAGCCGTTGTGACGCTCCACTAAAGTCAGCCATCGTCCTCCGCCTGTTCCACCGTTGTGGTCTTGGTTGGATTGTTCTTTGTCAGAGTCCTCCCCCTCGACCTTACCGCCATGGGTGGCCCTACCAGGAGCATAGCTCCAGACGGCATCGCTCTCAGGATCTCAGGTCAACACAAGCTTCTCCACCATGACAAGGTGACAATCCACGGAGAAGATCCTCTGGCTACTTTGCAGGATATTAAATTAACCGAGGCTTCGTGTCACTTCTATTGACGATGAAATTTACTCCCAGTCCTGCCGTTTAATTTATTGGTTTAAATCATTGATTAGAGGGCCAAATCACATGACGTTGCCTTTCCACTTATCGTAGCTTGGAGGATGATTCATAATGATTCATAATGTGGCGTTGATTTAGAAGTTACACCAAAATGCTGGAGAAACTCAGCGGGTGCAGCAGCATCTATGGAGCGAAGGAAATAGGCAACGTTTCGGGCCGAAACCCTTCTTCAGACTGATAGGGGGTTGGGAGAAGAAAGGAAAAAAGGCGGAGGAGGAGCCCGAGGGCTGAGCGATGGGAGGAGACTTGATTTAGAAGTGTTGATTCTACCTTTGGTCAAAGCTTTGTTTCATCTGGCGATGTCATGGGCTGGTGATCTAAAAGCGTGACCACATGCTGACATTAATGTGTTAAAGAAGGAACTGCAGATGCTGGAAAATCGAAGGTACACAAAAATGCTGGAGAAACTCAGCGGGTGCAGCAGCATTTATGGAGCGAAGGAAATAGGCAACGTTTCGGGCCGAAACCCTTCTTCAGACATTTAAACCCTGCTGACATTAATGATTGGCTTTAACACCCAATGCTGTGAACAATGCCATATATCCATAAAGGCAAACGCAAGGCTGCCCGTTTATTTCGAGAGGGGCTGGAATACAAAATCAGGGATGTAATGCTGAGGCTCTACAAGGCGCTAGTCAGGCCGCATTCGGAGTAGTGTGAGCTGTTTTGGGCCCTAAATCTGAGGAAGGATGTGCTGGCTCTGGAGAGGGTCCAGAGGAGGTTTACAAGAATGATCCCAGGAATGAGTGGGTTAACATATGATGGGTGTTTGAATGCACTGGGCCTGTACTCGCTGGAGTTTACAAGGTTGAGGGGGGACCTCATTGAAATTCACTGAACAGTGAAAGGCCTGGATAGAGTGGATGTTTGCACTAGTGGGAGAGGCTAGGACCAGATGCCATAGCCTCAGAATAAAAGGGCGTCCCTTTAGAAAGGAGATGGGGGGGGGAATTTCTTTTGTCAGAGGGTGGTGAATCTGTGGAATTCACCGTGGAGGCCAAGTCAATGGGTATTTTTAAGGCTGAGATTCGTGATTAGTGCGGGTGTCAGGGGTTATGGGGAGAAGGCAGGAGAATGGGGTTGAGCGGGAAAGATAGATCAGCCACGATTGAATGGCGGAGTAGACTTGCTGGGCCAAATGGCCTAATTCTGCTCCTAAAACAAATGTAAGTTATGCACTTATGAATTTATATAAAGGCAATTCTTTCTTTCTCTACTTGGGAGCACAAAGAATATTTTGCATTTCCCAGTCAATTTTTTTTTTTAGCATTACCATCTGTTTGCATCGTTTTATTTTTCTACTGAAGTGTTGCAGCATCCTGTGGCAAAATTATCTCAGCTTGTTTAAAATTCAAGCAGCATAAACCAGCCACCCACTCCACTCTCCACCCACTGCCTGGGCAAAGCTGTGCTAATCCAGCCGTGATGTCGGCCTTTCTCCAACTGTGTGGAAAAGTAGCTCAGGTACAGCTCTTTTAGTTTCAGTTCAGAGATACAGCGTGGAAACAGGCCCTTCGGCCCACCGAGTCCGTGCCGACCACCAATCACCCACTCACAGTAGTTCAATGCTAATTTATCGGCGGCACAGTAACGCAGCGGTAGAGTTGCTGCCTTGCAGCGCCAGGGACCCCGGTTCGAGTCTGACTATGGTCGCTGTCTCTATGGAGTTTGTACGTTGGCCCCGTGACCGTGTGAGTTTTCTCCGGGTGCACCAGTTTTCTCTCATAGATACATAGATACATAGAAAATAGGTGCAGGAGTAGGCCATTCGGCCCTTCGAGCCTGCACCGCCATTCAATATGATCATGGCTGATCATCCAACTCAGTATCCCGTACCTGCCTTCTCTCCATACCCCCTGATCCCTTTAGCCACAAGGGCCACATCTAACTCCCTCTTAAATATAGCCAATGAACTGGCCTCAACTACCCTCTGTGGCAGAGAGTTCCAGAGATTCACCACTCTCTGTGTAAAAAAGTTTTTCCTCATCTCGGTCTTAAAGGATTTCCCCCTTATCCTTAAGCTGTGAACCCTTGTCCTGGACTTCCCCAACATCGGGAACAATCTTCCTGCATCTAGCCTGTCCAACCCCATAAGAATTTTGTACGTTTCTATAAGATCCCCTCTCAATCTCCTAAATTCTAGCGAGTATAAGCCAAGTCTATCCAGTCTTTCTTCATATGAAAGTCCTGACATCCTAGGAATCAGTCTGGTGAACCTTCTCTGCACTCCCTCTATGGCTATAATGTCCTTCCTCAGATTTGGAGACCAAAACTGTACGCAATACTCCAGGTGTGGTCTCACCAAGACCATGTACAACTGCAGTAGAACCTCCCTGCTCCTATACTCAAATCCTTTTGCTATGAAAGCTAACATACCATTCGCTTTCTTCACTGCCTGCTGCACCTGCATGCCTACTTTCAATGAGTGGTGTACCATGACACCCAGGTCTCGCTGCATCTCCCCTTTTCCTAATCGGCCACCATTTAGATAATATTTTTTTTATCATACGCCAGGCTTTATTCCGCATGGTTGCTATTAGCTTCTTTTTCTCTTCCACTTCTTCCAAAACCTTGGCAAGTTCCCCCTCTGACAGAGAATCTTCACTGTCTGATGAATCTGATGATGAGCTGGAGGATTTGCCTTTCTTTTTTCCATTACGTCTTTCGCCCTTCTTATCACCTTTCTTGGTTCCTTGTTTTTCCTTCTTATTATCTTCATCTTTCTGCTTCTTGTTCACATTGTTTCTATTATTACCGTGGGCTGGGGTCCTTTTTGATTTCGCATTTCTTCCCTTTGGTTCACTGTCATTGTCACTTTCTTCCTTTCTGTTATTCCTATTGTTTCTTGCTTTTACCCTTGAATTTTTAGCTCCCCCTTTTTTGCTTTCCACTTCTTCTTCATCATCGTCATCTTCTTCTTCGTCACTTTCATGGCCTCTATTGAGTCACGGCACCCCTTTGCCACGCAAGCCCAAGAGCTGCTCTGCACAACACCGGCTGACGCTTCTAAGGCCGCCTGGGTCAAGACGAGATGGAGAGACCAGTGGAAGTCAGCGGAACCATCTAGGCTACACCAGTACATCGATAATAATAATAATAATAATGGATTGGATTTATATAGCGCCTTTCTAATACTCAAGGCGCTTTACATCGCATTATTCATTCACTCCTCAGTCACACTCGGTGGTGGTGAGCTACTTCTGTAGCCACAGCTGCCCTGGGGCAGACTGACGGAAGCGTGGCTGCTAATCTGCGCCCACGGCCCCTCCGACCACCACCAATCACTCATACACATTCACACACATTCACACGCAGGCAAAGGTGGGTGTAGTGTCTTGCCCAAGGACACAACGACAGTATGCACTCCAAGCGGGATTCGAACCAGCTACCTTCCGGTTGCCAGCCGAACACTTAGCCCATTGCGCCATCTGTCGTCCGCATGACCCCATGGACGTCCCTGGCCAGGACCTGCCCCGAAAGCAGTGGACAACCCTCAACCGCTTGAGGACAGGCATCGGACGCTATGCAGTAGCGATGAAGAGGTGGGGCCTCGTGGACAGCGCCTCCTGCGAGTGTGGGAACCCAACACAGACAGTGGAGCACATCGGCACCAGTTGTCCCAAACACCGGCCACCGAATGGTGAACGAGGTCTGATTGACCCGGACGATGACACGTTGGCCTGGCTCCCCTCAACGGAGCTGCAGGTCTAAAAGACATACGACAGAAGAAGTCCAGTTTTCTCCCACACTCCAAAGACGTACAGGTTTGTAGGTTAATTGGCTTCGGTAAAATTGCCCCTAGTGTGTAGGATAATGTTAGTGTACGGGTTGACCGCTGGTCGGCGCGGACTCAGTGGGCCGAAGAGCCTGTTTCCGCACTGAATCTCTCAAATCTAAAATCTGAAAGTATAGTTATCCCATTTTCGCATCCACTCCCTACACACTCGGGGCGGTTGTGCAGTGGCCAATGAACCCACAAACCAACACGTTTTTGGCATTGGGTGGAAACCGGAGCACCTGCGGGAAATCCGCCCGGACACAGGCGGCAACTCTACCGCTGCGCCACCCTGCTGCAATAGTTGAAGCAGGTACTATATCAACATTTAAAAGACCGAGGGTGATGGTGGAAGGTGTAGGAAGGAACAGCAGATGCTGGTTTAAACCAAAGATAGACACAAAATGCTGGAGTAACACAGTTACTGTGGGACAGGCGGCGGCTCTGGAGAAAAGGAAGGTCTTCGCCATTGTTAGAGTGAGGCTAAACACAAATTGGAGGAACAGCACCTCATATTTTGCACGGGCAGCTTACAACCCAGTGGTATGAATATTGATTTCTCTAACTTCAAGTAACCCCGGCATTCCATCTCCCTCCATTCCTCCCCCACCCAATCTGCACCAGCTTCTCGTTCTCACCCAGCAAACAACTAACAATGGCCTGTTTCCTTTATCATCGTTATTTTGTTGTTGTTCTATATCTCTCTACATCATTGTCTATACCTCGTTTCCCTTTCCTGTGACTTTCAGTCTGAAGAAAGGTCTCGACCCGAAACGTCACCCATTCCTTCTCTCCAGAGATGCTGCCTGTCCCGCTGAGTTACTCCAGCTTTTTGTGTCTATCTTTGGGTGCTGGTGGAAGGTTGTTTTTCGGACTGGAGGCAATAGACAATAGACAATAGGTGCAGGAGTAGGCCATTCGGCCCTTTGAGCTAGCACCGCCATTCAATGTGATCATGGCTGATCATCCCCAATCAGTACCCCTTTCCTGCCTTCTCCCCATATCCCCTGACTCCGCTATTTTTCAGAGCCCTATCTAGCTCTCTCTTGAAAGCATCCAGAGAACTGGCCTCCACCATCCTCTGAGACAGAGAATTCCACAGACTCACAACTCTCTGTGAGAAAAAGTGTTTCCTCGTCTCCGTTCCAACTGGCTTACCCTTTATTCTTAAACTGTGGCCCCTGGTTCTGGATTCCCCCAACATCGGGAACATGTTTCCTGCCTCTAGTGTGTCCAAACCCTTAACAATCTTATATGTTTCAATAAGATTCCCTCTCATCCTTCTAAACTCCAGAGTGTACAAGCCCAGCTGCTCCATTCTCTCAGCATATGACAGTCCCGCCATCCCGGGAATTAACCTTGTAAACCTACGCTGCACTCCCTCAATAGCAAGAATGTCCTTCCTCAAATTAGGGGACCAGAACTGCACACAATACTCCAGGTGTGGTCTCACTAGGGCCCTGTACAACTGCAGAAGGACCTCTTTGCTCCTATACTCAACTCCTTGTTATGGAGGCCAACATGCCATTCGCTTTCTTCACTGCCTGCTGTACCTGCATGCTTACTTTCATAGACTGATGAACAAGGACCCCCAGATCCCCTTGTACTTCCCCTTTTACCAACTTGACGCCATTTAGATAATAATCTGCCTTCCTGTTTTTTATACCAAAGTGGATAACCTCACATTTATCCACACTAAACTTCATCTGCCATGCATCTGCCCACTCCCCCAAAATGTCCAAGTCACCCTGCATTCTCATAGCATCCTCCTCACAGTTCACACTGCCACCCAGCTTTGTGTCATCTGCAAATTTGCTAATGTTACTTTGAATCCCTTCATCCAAATCATTGATATATATTGTAAATAGCAGCGGTCCCAGCACTGAGCCTTGCTGTACCCCGCTAGACACAGTTTAGAGATACCGCGTGGAAACAGGCCCTTCGGCCCACCGGGTCCGCGCCGACCAGTGAGCCCCGCACATTAACATTATCCTACACCCACTAGGGACAATTTTTACATTTACCAAGCCTATTAACTTACAAACCTGTACGTCTTTGAAGTGTAGGAGGAAACCGAAGATCTCAAAGAAAACCCACGCGGTCACGGGGAGAACGTACAAACTCCGTACAGACAACCCGGTTCTCTGGTGCTGCATTCACTGTAAGGTAGCAACTCTACCGCTGCGCCTCCCTGACGGCCCTAAGGTGCAGGAGTAGGCCATTCAGCACTTCGAGCCAGCACCGCCATTCAACTTGATCATGGCTGATCAGCCAGAATCAGTACCCCGTTCCTGCTTTCTCCCCATATCCCTTGATTCCCCAAGAGTACAGGAGCATGGTTCCCTGAAAGTGGCATTGGCCTGCATCTGCCAGGGTGAGGAACGGTTTCGACCCAAAACATCACCTATTCCTTTTCTCCAGAGATGCCATCTGACCCGCTGAGTTACTCCAGTCTATAATGAGCACAGAGGTCGGGACGTTATACTACAGTTGTACAAGATATTGCGGATGCCTCATTTGAAGTATTGTGATCAGTTTTGGTTACCCTAGCGTAGGAAGGATCTGGATCTGGATCTGGATGTAGTACGCTGAAAAGCTCGAGGTAGAGCATCACTCAGCACTGTGATGGTGGTGGACATGCTAGTCGAGATGGAGATGCTTTTGGAGATGCATATTTTATGTGTGTTGATGTTTTGGAGATCTTTAATGCTGGCTGGTGGGGTATTCCAATCCTTTGCTGTCTTGAAGAAAAATGAGTTAGAAAGTGCTGATGAAGTGCCGTGCGGAATGAAATAATTTCCAGGTTGGTAGCTTCTGGTTGACTTGCCTATGGGTGCTTGGGTTAACTGGATGAGGTCCTCCATCTTTAAATCAATAGTGGTATTCTTGATCTTGTGGAACACAACTCAAACAAAACTCTGAACATTAATAGACCATTATCTGTTTTATTGCACTTTATCTGTTTATTTATCCATGTGTGTATATATTTATATAATGGTATACGGACACACTGATCTGTTCTGTATTCATGCCTACTATATCCTGTTGTGCTGAAGCAAAGCAAGAATGTCATTGTCCTATCTGGGACACATGACAATAAACTCTCTTGAATCTTGAATCTTGAATGTTGTCAGTCTGATGAACTTGCGACAAGTAGTAGGTGGATGAAGTTTAAGGTCTTTTATCATGCTGGAGACTGAGCTCTGAGGATGTTGTTAAGCTGAGAAGAGTGTAGAGAAGATTTACAAAGATGCTGCCAGGACTCGAGGGGCCTACAGGGAAATGTTGGAGAGATTAGGACGTTATTTCTTAGAGCACAGGAGGTTATGGGGTGATCTTACGATGCGATGTGATGCGATATGATAGAACTTTATTCATCCCCGGAGGGAAATAGGTCTGCCAACAGTCATAACACACAACAAGGTACACGAAAACTTGAAATTAAAATTAAATTATGGAGGTGTATAAAATCATGAGGGGAATAGGCCCTCAGGTTCCTTTTAAATCTTGCACCTCTCACCTTACATGTATGTCCACTGATTGTTGATTCCCCTCCACTGGGTAAAAGACTCTGCATTCAGATGAACCTGGGGTGAAACCATCTTTGGGTGAAACTCTTTCACTCAGAGGGTGGTAGGTGTATAGACCAAGCTGCCTGAGAAGGTAGTCGGGACATAAAGGTAAGATGTCAAACATAAGGTTTAACACTACACGCTACAAATCCCAGTTGTGGAGACACTGGTATCGTTGTCTCGTTGTAGGACATTGATCATTTATTCTGGATTTTAATTCATGAATTGTGCTTTTTTTTAAAATATATAATTTATGATGCTTTTATAAGTGATATCCTAAGATTTTATATGTATTTTATGATGTTTTTAATATGCAATGTATTTTTATGTAATGTTGTCTCTTGTCTGGACCTTGAGTCCGAAATAAAGTTTATTATTATTATTATTATTATTATTATTATTATTATTATTATTATTATTATTATTATTATTATTATTATTATTATTAATATATACTATAACAGCATTTTAAAGTTATTTGGACAGAGAAGTAAAGAAAATGTTTAGAAGGATATGGGCCAAATGTGGGTAGGTGAGACTAACTTAGATGGGGCATAATTTAATACATTCTGGGAGCAGAATTAGGCCATTCAGCCCATCAAGTCTACTCCACCATTCAATCATGGCTGATCTATCTTTTCCTCTTATCCCCATTCTCCTGCCTTCTCCCCTTAACCCCTGACACCTGTACTAATCAAAGTATCTTTGATTGATGAATGGCTAATCAATACCATCTAGGTCAGAATGGGCAAGTTGGCTGAAGGGCACGTTTCCGTGCTGTATGACTCTATGACTAAGACTCGATGACATATTTGAGCCTGGACATTACTGGGAGGGCAGGCATTTGAGAGACAGAAGTGGAATCTCCAATTGAAGGATTCTTCATTCAATAAATGCCAAGCATGTAACGCAATAAAACATGGCTACTTTAGCTGTACGCAAAGGTGAGCTATGCTTCACTTGTGCACTGTGCGAGTCCATATCACAGGGAAATTGCAAGAGCAGCTTGCATTTACATTGCACCTTTAGACTTTAGGGATACAGCATGGAAACAGGCCAGCGATCATCCCGACAGCGATCATCCCGTACACTAACGCTATCCTACACACAGGAGGGACAATCTTTACCGGAGTTAATTAACCTACAAACCTGCACGTCTTTGGAGTGTGGGAGAAAGCCGGACCACCCGGAGAAAATCCATGCAGGTCACGGGGAGAACGTACAAACAGCATCTTTCTCTCTCATCCCCATTCTCCTGCCGCTAGGCAGCAACTCTAGGCTGTTAACAGACACGGAATCTCCAATTGAAGGATTCTCCATTCAATAAATGCCAAGCATGTAACACAATGAAACATGGCTACATCAACTGTATGCTGAGGTGAGTTATGCTTCACTTGTACACAGTGTGAGTCCATGTCATAGGGAAATGGCAACAGCAGCTTGCATTTACGTTACACATTTAGACTTTAGAGATACAGCGCGGAAACGGGCTCTTAGGCCCACAGAGTTCACGCTGACCAGCGATCCCCGCATACCAGCACCATCCTACACACTGGAGACAATTTACAATTTTTACCAAAGCCAATTAACCTACAAACCTGCGCGTCTTTGGAGTGTGGGAGGAAACCGGAGCACCCGGAGAAAACCCACGCAGATCATGGGGAAAACGTGCAAACTCCATACAGACAGCACCCGTAGTCATGATTGAACCCGGGTCTCTGACGCTGTGAGGCAGCAACTCTACCGCTGCGCCACCATGCTGGCCCATTCCACATTAAAGATGCAGGCAAGAAATCATATTCCTGATAAAACTCCGGGAATGTTCAACACATGACAACTCTCGAAGAATACATAAAAATTATTAGAAGGGTTATTCCTTTCATAGAATTTCATAGCAAACTTGTTAATAGTTAAAAATAAACAGCTCGATGGTTCTGTCATTTTTTTACAGTATAATTAGATAGAAATCACACTTATGAAGGTCGTTTCCTTCACCCTGAATTAATTTTCACTGTGAATGTGGTTAGGCCATTGCCTACACGGAGTGTGAATGAATCATTTTGTCTGTTCATTGTACAATGCGTGCATCTTAAAATAGCTTCACATAAGCCAGCTAAAAAAGCTACACAAATACTTACATAATAATGCCCTTTCGTCAATTCTGGATGTCTCCAATACTTTGCAGCCAATGCAGAAATACAGAAAGTTGGAAGGAACTGCAGATTAGTTCAGTTTAGTTTAGAGATACAGCGCGAAAACAGGCCCTTCGGCACAACGAGTCCGCACCGAACAGCGATCTCCGCACATTAACACTACTCTACAAACACTAGGGACAATTTACACTTATACCAAACCAATTAACCTACAACCCTGTACGTCTTTGGAGTGTGGGCGGAAACCGAAGATCTCGGAGAAAACCCACGCAGGTGACGGGGAGAACGTACAAACTCTGTACAGACAGCGCCCGTAGTCGGGATCGAACCCGGGTCTCTGGCGCTGCAAGCGCCGTACGGCAGCAACTCTACCGCTGCGCCACCGTGCCGCCCCTGTTGGTTTGTAACCAGATGTTAGTATACACCGAAGATCGACACAAAATGCTTGAATAACTCACCGAATAATAAGAGGCTGGATAGAGTGGATGTGGAGAGGATGTTTCCACCAGTGGGAGTGTCTAGGACCAGAGATCGTAGCCTCTGAATTAAAGGACGTTCCTTTGGGAAGGAGATGGGGAGGAATTTCTTTAGTCAGAGGGTGGTGAATCTGTGGAATTCTTTGCCACAGAAGTCTGTGGAGGCCACGTCAGTAGATATTTTTAAGGCAGAGATAGATAGATTCTTGATTAGTACGGGTGTCAGGGGTTATGGGGAGAAGGCAGAAGAATGGGGTTAGGAGGGAGAGATAGATCAGCCATGATTGAATGGCGGAGTAGACTTGATGGCCTAATTTTGCATCTATCGCATGAACTTATGACCTTATGAACATTGCGTGCCCGGGCCAAAACTTGTTCACAATTTGATGGCAACTTTGAGACCACATTCGGAGTATTGTGTGCAGTTTTGGTCTCCTAATTTGAGAAAGAACACCCTTGCTATTGAGGGAGTGCAGCGTAGGTTCACGAGGTTAATCCCCGGGATGGAGGGAGTGTCATATGAGGAAAGATTGGAAAGACTGGGCTTGTATTCACTGGAATTTAGAAGGATGAGAGGGCATCTTATAGAAACGTATAAAATTATAAAAGGACTGGACATTTTGGATGCAGGGAAAATGTTCCCAATATTGGGTGAGTCCAGATCCAGGGGCCACAGTCTAAGAATAAAGGGGAAGCCATTTAAAACTGAGATGAGAAAAAACGTTTTCACCCAGGGAGTTGTGAAACTGTGGAATTCTGTGCCATAGAAGACAGTAGAGGCCAATTCACTGGATGAATTTAAAAGAGAGTTAGTTCCAGCTCTGGGTTAGCGGAATCAAGGGATATGGGGAGAAGGCAGGCGCAGGTTACTGATTCTGGATGATCAGCCATGATCACAATGAATGGCGGTGCAGGCTCGAAGGGCCAAATGGCTTCCTCCTGCACCTATTGTCTATGTATCTATGACTTATGTTAAATGTAAGAGTAAAGTATAGATTCTATGATTAATAAATCAGTCTACCTCACCTTTGTACTTCCTCAGTTGGCATCATTTTGCTGTATAAATGTCCTGCTGTACCGACTTAACTTTGGAGATGTGATCACAGACTTTGACTGAGACACCTCCCCTTGTGCAAGTAAAACTCACTGCTGATGGTTAATCATAAAAAGTTCTTGAGTCTTATTAAAGGGTCGACCGTCAGTTGTATCTAGGGTTGCCAACTTTGTCACTCCTAAATAAGTGACAAAAGGTCATAATACAGGAAAAATTCCCAGCGGCAATTCTTTGACCGACTCAGCCGTGGCTGGGTGAATGATGAGTTGGCCCGGGTGCTGGACTGCACACAAAGCCCAGCCAGCGGGCCCAATGAGGAGTTTCATGAACGTCCAACTCATGAACCGATGGTCGGCCATTGAGTAAAGCACTAAAGACTTCTGTTGTAAATTGAAGACTCTCAAGTCTTGTGCAGACCTTGCTTGCTTTTGTGTTCGTTTGTCAAGGTCTGCACAAAACTTGAGAGTCTTCAATTTACAACAGAAGTCTTTAATGCTTTACTCAATGCTGGCAGCAAGACAGCTCAAAAATGGCTGTACACACACTGTCTACAGACAGGATAAACTATATACAAAACATCTTCCTTTGTCCTGCACAGCGCCACCTGCTGCACGGGAGGAGCAACGGGTCCTCTCACCCCACACAGTCCACCAAACATCACATTCCCCCTTTCCAGTTTAAATGTCCCCATTTGGCTGGACCTTGCTTCGCTCTTTTTTTTCATCCTTTTTTGCGTTTCACAACTCTTGCTAAAGGCTCAGAATCTACTCTTTTGAAGAGATATCAGTATTTGCTTTATTTGTATGCTGTTCTTTCTCCACATGGCTGTAGTTTTTCTCGGCGGTCGTCAGCCCTTTGGATGTGAACGCAATTGGTTCTTCCTTGCCGTTTGGTGCCGTTTGTGAGATTACAGCTCCAAGACCATACGGCGATGCATCGGCGGCCAGCGAGATCGGCTTCGAAAGGTCATAGTGGACCAAACGCGTGAATGCATGGTCACACTCTTTGGACCAGTGCCATTCGACGTCCTGTTTTCGCAGGTTGTTCACGCACTTGCTGACCATGTTGCAATCTGTGGTAGATGACAATGCCATAGTTGATCCATCGTAGATCAAGGCACTCATGTCAAGCTTGAAAGCTTGGATCCAGTCAATGGCGCACAGGGATGTACCGTCTTTACCAACGACGATCAGCGGCAACATCTGTGTCATACCATTACAGGAAACGGCGACAGTGCATTTGCCTTTTGTGGGAATGGGCTGTCGTCCGTATCCAAAAAGGCGGATGTTGGCCGGTTTCAGTTTCGGCGATCCGATCCTCTCCCAGATGTCCTGACCCACTAGCGACACAGCCGCACCAGTGCCCACCTGGAACTGTAGATCGACGTTCGAGACCCGCAGCGAAATCCTCGGCTTGTCGGTGATCGTGGACACACCGAGCACTTCAATAGAAATGGTCTCCGCGATTTGGTCGACTGTGTTTTGCGCTTTCTTGCCCTTTCTCCGCTGTCCTACGGATTGACACACTGCCTGGAGACGACCTTTTCTGTAACAGGCATAACAAACAAACGGACTCGATATACGGGCACACGATGATGATGAGCAGTCGAGCCGCACCGGTAGCAGGGTTTCGATCCTCCCCCCACAGGGGGACGGCTCTTCTGAAACTGTCCCACCTTCTCAGGATTCGCTCTGGGTCGATCAACTCGTTTCTGGCGTTGCGGACGAGTCTGACGAACTGTATGCACCTCCTGAGGGAGCTTCGACGCTGTTTCGCCGGCCATTCTGCGCAGTTCTTTACTCAGCAGCTCGGCCATCTTCGCACACTGCAGCACATTCTTCAATGAGGCATCCGATTCCTTGAGAATCACCTGCTGGATGAATGCGTGCCTGCAGCCTATGACCAGTCTATCCCACAACGCATTGTCTTGACACTTTTCGTAGCATTGAGTTATAAAATCACACGCCTTTGCCTTGGTGCGAAGTTTGGCAAGAAATTCGGTATCGATTGCCCTTCCTGTTGCACCATCCTGTAGAAATCATAGCGAGCTGCGAGGAAATTTCCACTTTCTTCGAAATGCAGCTGCAAAGCCGTTGTGATTTCAGCACATGAGGCTTCAGTTACTTCTTCTGTAAGTACATTTTGAAGCAGTGAGACATTGATGAACACAAGAGAGCCTTCTTCCTCTGGTCAGTCGTAATTGCCATACTTTCAAAATATAACTCGGCGCGCATTAAATACGACGACCACCTTTCTCACTCGGGATCGAAACGATTGAATTGCCGAGACATGTTAGTTTGAGTACACTACAGAACTAAAAAAATATATATATATTTTTTTAATTGTAAATTAGGCTCTTATCTGGGTCTTTGGATGCAATCCGAAGTATCCCACTCCTGACACCACTTTCGTGTTCGTTTTCTAGGTCTGCACAAAACTTGAGAGTCTTCAATTTACAACAAAAGTCTTTAATGCTTTACTCAATGCTGGCAGCAAGACAACTCAAAAATGGCTGCACGCTCACTGTCTACAGACAGGATAAACTGTATACAAAACATCTCCCTTTGCCCTGCGCAGCGCCACCTGCTGCACGGGAGGAGCAACAGGTCCTCCCACCCCACACAGTCCACCAAACATCACACTTGCCTTTGTTCCTTGTTGCAAGTCGCGACTTTTGTACAATGTAAGAGTGAAGCCTTATTCCTGTAATTAACATATCAATCTACTCACATCTGTACTTCCTCAGCTGTACTGACTTAACTTTGGAGATGTGATTACAGCCTTTGACTGAAACACTTCTCCCCTTCTGCAAGTTAAAGTCACTGCTGATGGCTCATCTTATAGTTCCTCGAGTCTTATTAAAGGGTCGACTTGGTCACCATGTACCTCTTCACTCCTATACTCAAATCCTCTCCTTATGATGGCCAACAGGCCATCAGCTTTCTTCACTGCCTGCTGTACCATCCACAATCAGTACCCCGTTTCTGCCTTCTCCCCATACCCCTTGATTCCGCTAGCCCTGAGTTCTATCTAATTCTCTTTTGAAAGCATCCAGTGAATCGGCCTGCGCTGCCTTCTAAGGCAAGAATTCCACAAATTCACAACTCCCTGTTTGAAAAAAGTTTTTCCTCATCTCAGTTGTAAACGGTGACTTTTTGGTTCCGCATGCAGCACAGTACAAAGGTAAGGATACTTAATGTTAATCATTTTGACACTGGATTGCAACTTCTCGGTTCTGCATGAAACGGGACACAAAGATAATGACAGTGAATGTGTTACTAGAAAATGCCGCTGGTGGCTTCTGAGTGGTAAGGACACTGAATATATTGACAATTTATATTACCTGGTGGACTGAACTTCTCACGCAGTGGAGTTCAAAGGTAGTGACAACAAATGTGTTCATGGCAAGTCTGTGTGCATTGGAGGTATAATGGGAATATGTTAAAGAACAGACACTAACTCCCCGTCCCATTCCAAATCCGACCTTTCTGTCCTGGGCCTCCTCCATGGCCACCGCATATTGGAGGAGCAGCACCTCATATTTCGCTTGGGTAGTTTACACCCCAGCGGTATGAACATTGACTTCTCCAATTTCAGGTAGTCCTTGCTTTCTCCCTCCTTCCCCTCCCCTCCCCAGCTCTCCCACAGCCCACTGTCTCCACCTCTTCCTTTCTTCTTCCCGCCTCCCCCACGTCCCACCCCCACATCAGTCTGGAGAAGGGTCTCGACCTGAAACGTCGCCTATTCCTTCGCTCCATAGATGCTGCCTCACCCGCTGAGTTTCTCCAGCATTTTTGTTTACCTTCGATACTAACTGGCAGCTTGTTTTAATGTGTTGATGAACTGTACACCTCCAACAGCTTCCACACGGCGCTGAAACAGGACCTTCGGCCCACTGAGTCCGCACCGACCAGCGATCACCACGCACTAACATACATACAGCAGGGACAATGTACAATTCTACCAAGCCAATTAACCTACAATCCTGCACACCTTTGGAGTGTGGGAGGAAACCGGAGATCCTGGAGGTAACCCATGCAGGTCACGGGGGGATCGTACAAACTCTGTACAGACAGCACGCGTAGTCAGAATCGAACCGGGGTCCCTGGCGCAGTAAGGCAGTAACTCTACCGCTGCGCCACCGCTGTATCATCACTTCCCGACTCGTATACTCAATGCCCCGACCAATGAAGGCAAGCATATCATACGCCTTCTTTACTACTCTATCTACTTGTGTTGCCACTCTCAGGGAGTTAAGGGGCTGTCCCACATGGCCGACCTAATCCACGCGTTCTGGCGAGTTTGCCCTCTACTCATACTCGCGGCATGGTCGACACGAGGTCGTAGAAGGTCTTTGTAACTCTCCTTCATGCTCGAGAGCAGTCCCCGTGTACTCGAGGCCTCAGCTAGGTCGCAGCATATTTTTCAACGTTGAAAAATGCCCGCGAGTAAAAAATGGTCGCCATGAAAAAAATCGATACTTTTTTTCACTCGTAGGTTTAGTCGTAATAGGTCGTAGTCGGTCGGCATGTTAGTCGTAGGTAATCGAGGGTAGTCGAAGGTAGTCGAAGGTAGTCGTAGATAGTCTTCATCATAATCGAAGGGAGGTCGAAGGAGATCGAAAGAGGTCGTCTTGTCTTCACTCTCCACTATTCGCTGTCCAATTTTCCCGAAGTTAGTTGTAGCTAGTCGTAGCTAGTCGAAGCTGGTCTTCAACATAGTCGAAGGAGGTCGAAGGAGGTCTACACAGTCGAAGGAGGTCTTCAACATGACATTTTTTCAAACTCTCCTAAACTCTTCTAAACTTGCCAATTAGGTCGCCCAAGTGGGACAGCCCCTTTATGGACTTGGACCCCAAGAAACCGCTGTACATCAATGCTGTTAAAGATCTAGCCATTAGTTGCATATTTCCCCCTTCGCGTTCGATCTCCCAAAGTGCAACAACTCACACTTGCTCAGGTTAAACTCCATCTGCCATTTCTCCACTAATTTCCACAGTTTGTACTTCTGTACTTGGTGGGCATGTTGGTTTGAAATCTGAGACACCTCGTCTTTTACTTTAAGCTAGTGTTTAAAACAGGAATATTGCCTCCTGGGAACGAGTTACTTTTTTCTGATATAACACAAAATGCTGGAGTAACTCAGCGGGACAGGCAGCATCTCTGGAGAGAAGGAATGGCTGACGTTTCGGGTCGAGACCCTTCTTCAGACTCTGTCCAGACTGTCTGTCTGTCTTCAGTCTGAAGAAGGGTCTCGACCCAAAACGTCACACAGTCCTTCTCTCCAGAGATGCTGCCTGTCCCGCCGAGTTACTCCAGCACTTTGTGTCTATAGCAATTTAAACCAACATCTGCAGTTCCTTCCTACACTTAGTTACTTTTCTCCGTTGCACACCATTAAAACGATAAATTGGCAGCTAGATGTTGGTTAATTGTGTAACATATTTGCTACAAGTAACAGTGGATCTGCACCCTTTTAAGAACTGTAGCATTCGACAGACTGCACTCCAGTGTACATTGCAACAATATTTGGTAAGAAGCTTTCTTAAAGGGGCTGTCCCACTTGGGGGACCTAATTGGCAAGTTTAGAAGAGTTTAGGAGAGTTTGAAAAAATGTCATGTTGAAGACCTCCTTCGACTATGTACAAGACCTCCTTCGACCTCCTTCGACTATGTTGAAGACTAGTTACGACTAGCTATGACTAGCTTTGAGAAAATTGGACACCGAATAGGGGAGAGTGAAGACGACCTCCTTCAACCTCCTTCGACCTCCCTTCGACTATGATGAAGACAATCTACAACTACCTTCAACTACCCTCGATTACCTACAACTAACATGCCGACCTACTACGACCTACTACGACTAAACCTACGAGTAAAAAAGGTATCGATTTTTTCCATGGCGACCTTTTTTTACTCGCGGGCATTTTCCAACATGTTGAAAAATACACTGCGACCTAGCTGAGGCCTCGAGTACACGGGGACCACTCTCGAGCATGAAGGAGAGTTAAAAAGACCTCCTACGACCTCGTGTCGACCATGCTGCGAGTACGAGTTGAGGGCAAACTCGCCAGATCTCGCGGATGAGGTCGCATAGTGGACACGCAGCGGAGAAATTGTGAGTGTCTCTCTATGTTTTCTAATTTAATTTTAAACGAACTTTTGTATTAAAATTAAAACATTTGAATTGAATAACTTTGTGTTTCTCCGTCCAGTTAGCGAGATGGTCCCAGAAGCGCTGGTTAATGAAACTGTAAATCGTGGACTTTGTGGCTGAAAATTAACGTAGCACCTGAATGATACACCAGCAAACTATGCGATTCATGTGAGATAAATAAAGACACTCGAGCTGCTGGTTTTCCAAATAGGCAACCCCGAGAAAGACAAGTTTACACTGCAGATAGACACAAAGTGCTGGATGAACTCAGCGGGACAGGCAGCATCACTGGAGAGAAGGAATGGGTGACGTTTCAGGTCGAGACCCTTCTTCAGTCTGAAGTCTCCAGAGATGCTGCCTGTCCCGCTGAGTTACTCCAGCATTTTTCAGTCTATCTTCGGTGTAAACCAGCATATGCAGTTCCTCCCTACAAGTTTACCCTGCACATTGACCATGTTAAATAAACCGGATCAGATGAAGGTAAAGTTGTTGATATACCTTGTCGAAACAAAGAACTGCAGACGCTAGTTTACAAGAGAAGGCACAAAGTGCTGGAGTAACTCAGCCGGTTCGGGAGCATCTCTGGGGAAACAGAACTGCAGGGGCTAGTTTACAAGAGAAGGCACAAAGTGCTGGAGTAACTCAGCCGGTTCGGGAGCATCTCTGGGGAAACAGAACTGCAGAGGCTAGTTTACAAGAGAAGGCACAAAGTGCCAGAGTAACTCGGCGGGTCAGGGAGCATCTCTGGGGAACAGGAATAGATGACGTAAGGCCAGCAGCATAATCAAGGACCAGTCTCACCCCAGTCACTCCCTCTTCTCCCCTCTCCCATCAGGCAAGAGGTACAGAAGAGTGAAAACGCACACCTCCAGATTTGGGGACAGTTTCTTCCCGGCTGTTATCAGGCAACTGAACCATCCCACAAACAACTAGAGAGCAGTCCTGACCAACCATCCTCATCATTGAAGACCGTCGGACCATCTTCAATCAGACTTTACTGGAGTTGGGTTTGAGGATTTCCCATGAGTTATCTTTGATCCCGATCCAGACGCTCTCTTTTTTTGATGTTCAGAATGGCCTCCATCATGTGTGTGTCTCCAATTAGGTTTAATCTGCCCATCCAATCTAACTGTGGACGTACATCCCCAGATTCCACCAGTGACTTGTTCACATGTGCAGTCGAGCATAAGTGGGTTTTATCAGGCACAATGCCCAGTAGACACAGAACTGACAAAGCAAACCCAACACAAAACGGGCATTTGCTTGACATGCATCTAGTTGGATTGGAAAGTTCAGCTTAACAATTAGATTTCAGAGTGAGCAGAGCCACTTTCATTTCTCACAGTGATATGAATACACTGTGTGGGTGTCATCTGATTCATTGTGCGAAAATCTGCTCGTTCCGGCCCTCTCCCTAATTGTAATCCATCGCCTTACTTCAACTGCGATGATTGTCAGAGGGGAACAAGCTATTCTGAGTGCAGACAGGGTGGATTGAAGGGAACAAATACTGCAATGGATGTTGCTGGAGTAACTCAGCAGGACAGGCAGCATCTCTGGATAGAAGGAATGGGTGACGTTTCGGGGTCGAGACCCTTCTTCAGACACCAGCGTTTTTGTGTCTATCTTCGGAGTAAACCAGCATCTGCAGTTCCTGCCTACAAATAAATGTTGTTTACTGATGAATCAGAACTATCGCTTACAGTACAATTTTACTTATGCACTAATGCTGAGGCTCTATAGGGCAGTGGGCAGGTGCTATAGACTTGCACGGGAAGGTAGACGCTCCCGCCCCCACGAGTCTCGGGAAGATGGGGCTCGTCAGCCTGGGAAGGCAGTCCATCTAGGAGAGGGAAAACTGATTTAAAACCTCCACTGCCTTGTGGCCATATCCAGTCATGGAAAAGGCTCCAGGAGTAAACCTCAAGAAAATCCGGAGTCGGAGCCCCTAAGGCAGTTCGTTGTTGTCTACAACCTCGCTCTGGCAGCTCCTGCGACGGCGCTGGTGCCAAACTGTAATGGCCCTGCTGTTCCTTTGGATCGATCAGCGACGTGGAGAGGGGGGACGTGCTGCATGGGCAACAGCCTGTCCTCCATATGACATCGCCCAGGCTTGCATCTGACCGCACATCACCTGCAAACTAGGATGCATCACCCATGGCCAGTCATGACCGAGGGGGGCCTACTGTAAGGCACTGGTCAGACCGTATTTGGAGCGTTGAAGGCAATTTTGGGCCCCATATCTGAGGAAGGATGTGCTGGCATTGCAGAGGGTCCAGAGGAGGTTTACGAGAATGATCCCAGGAATGAGTTGGGTTAACATAAGATGAGCGTTTGACGGCACTGGGCCTGTACTCGTTGGAATATAGAAGGATGAGGGGGGACCTCATTGAAACTTACTGAATAGTTAAAGGCCTGGATAGAGTGGATGTGGAGAGGATGTTTCTACTAGTGGGAGAGTCTAGGACCAGAGGGCATAGCCTCAGAATTAAAGGGCGTATTATTAGAAAGGAGATGAGGAGGAATTTCTTGAGTCAGTGGGCGGTGAATCTGTGGAATTCATTGCCACAGACGGCTGTGAAGGCTGTCAATGGGTATTTTTAAAGCAGAGATTGATAGGTTCTTGATTAGTCAAGGCCCTGTCCCACTTTCTCGAGTTACTCACGAACTCTCCCAAGTTTTCCCCTTGATTCGAACTCGGGGAATGCCGGGTAATGTCGGTAGCGAGTCCTTAGGAGTCCGTAGATGTTTCGTAGCAGCTCGTTATGCCAGCCGTACGAACTCGGGGCATGTTGAAAAATGTCCACGAGTTTAAAAAAAAATAGCCCCGAGTACCTACGAACGGCTATCACCGTAATTCTCCGAGTTCGAATCAAGGGGAAAACTCGGGAGAGTTCGTGAGCAACTCGGGAAAGTGGGAAAGGGCCTTAAGGGTGTCAAGGATTATGGGGAGAAGGCAGGAGAATGGGGTTAGGAGGGAGAGATAGATCAGCCATGATTGAATGGCGGAGTAGACTTGATGGGCAGAATGGCCTCATTCTGCTCCCATGGCTTATGAACTTAGAAATTTACAATTTAACAAAAGTTAATTTATCTCCAAAGACGGCAGAACTCAAGAGGCAGAGGGGTGATCTTATAGGGTGATATATAAAATTATGATTGAGATAAGGTGACTGCACTTTTACCAGAGTAGGGGAATCAAGAACCAGAGGACATAGGTTTAAGGTGAGAGGGGAACAATTTAATAGGAACCTGAGTGGCATCGTCTTCATGCAGAGGGTGGTGGGTATATGGAACAAGCTGCCAGAGGAGGTAGTTGAGGGAGGTATTATAACAGGATAAAGACACTTTGACAGGCACATGGACAGGAAAGGTTTGAAGGGAATGTTTAAGAAAGAACTGCAGATGCTGGTAAAATCGTAGGCAGACCAAAAATGCTGGGGAAACTCAGCGGGTGAGGCAGCATCTATGGAGAGAAGGAATCAGCGATGTTTCGGGTCAAGACCCTTCTTCAGACTGAAGAAGGGTCTCCACCCAAAACGTCGCCAATTCCTTCTCTCCATAGATGCTGCTTCACCCGCTGAGTTTCTCCAGCATTTTTTTCCACCTAATGTTTAAAGGGATATTGATCAAAGGTGGGCAAAGGAGACTAAGTTAAATGGGGCATTGTGGTCAGTGTGGACAAGTTGGGCTGAAGTGCCTGTTTCCACGCTGTATGACCCTATGACCACCAGGGGCGCCGCACGATTGGCAGCCCCGCCAACAGTCTGTTTGTCTTTTTGTCTTTTTTAAATTTTCAGTGCATTTTAAATCTATGTGTAAATGTTCTCCAGTTTGTTTTATGTGGGGGGAGGGGGAGGCGGTTCGGGGGAAACTTTTTTTCAGTTTCTTACCTTGCTGGAAATGAGATTTTTTTCCGGGTCTCATCTCCGGCCGCTCTGCGGCCTACCATCGATGGAGCTGGAGGCCTCCTTGGACTGACCTTGAGCCCCACTGCGGGGAGTGGACATAACATCGGAGTCGATCCCTTGCCTGGGGTCGCTCCAACCTGCGGCCTGCGGCCTGCGGACTTTACCAGCGCGAGCTCGCAGTCTCGGGAGAGGCTAGTCGGGAGCTCCAGCGACACAGAGGCTCGACCAGCCCCGACCCAAGGTTCCATCGTCCGGCGCGGGGGAGCTGACATCCCCCCCCCCCCCCGATGCAGGAGCTGATCGCCCCAATACGGAGGGCCCGCCGCTGGCTACAGGAGTCAAGATCATCACATCAACGGAGGTTAGAGGCCCCCGACCGCGGGGGTGCAAAGAAGGGAAGAGATTTGAACTTTTATTTCGCCTTCCATCACAGTGAGGAATGTGGAGGAGTCACTGAGGTGGATGTTTATGCTAAAATGTATTTTGTGTGTTCCGTTGCTTTTTACTTGTATGACTGACCTGGCAAATGAAATTCCTCGTATGTTGCATAACTAGACCATAAGTCAATAAGACCATAAGACAGAGAGTAAAATTAGGCCAATTGGCCTATTGAGTCTACTCCGCCATTTGATCAATGCTGAACTATTTTTCTCGCTTAACCCCATTCTCCTGCTTTCTCCCCATAACCTTTGATGCCCTTACTAATCAAGAAACTGTCAATCTCCGCTTTAAAAATACCCAATGACTTGGCCTCCACAGCCATCAGTTTCTCAGTTTCCTCCACAATTCCTCAGTTTCACCACCTGAAGAAATTCCTCCTCATCTCCTTCCTGAAAAGAAGTCCTTTAATTCTGAGGGTCCTAGACTCTACCACTAGTGGAAACATCCTCTCCATATCCACTCTGTATAGGCCTTTCACTATTCCCCCCCCTCGTTCTTCAAAACTCCAGCGAGTACAGGCCCAGTGCCGTCAAACGCTCAGCATTGGTTAACCCACTCATTCCTGGGATCATTCTTGTACTTCTCCTCTGGACCCTCTCCAGAGACGGCACATCCTTCCTCAGATCTGGTGCCCAACGGCATTCAGTAAGCTGCCGTTTAGCTTTCTCAGTTCCACCAGCGCCACCTTTGCTTGATGCCCCCACTCCTCCCTCCACCTCTGCCACGTTGGTCAAGCACGTGTCACCAGTCATCAATGCATGCATGTGGCATTCACATTACATGACTTTCACCCCTAGCCTGTAGCACTTACATACATTATGGTAACAATATGCTTCATTGATGCACTAATAAAGTTTAGCGCTGAATTTCAAGAGACCACTGCGGAAAATGAGAGGTGGCTGTATTTTCAGAAACGTCCTGATTGGAAAATCAACAACTGATTGGTACACACTTAGTTTCGTTCAATTTAGAGATACAGCGCGAAAACAGGCCTTTTGGCCCACCGTATCCGTGCCGACAAGCAATCACTAACACAATCCTACACATACAAGGGATAATTTACAATTTTTACCGAAGCCAAATTATCCTACAAACCATCATCGATGAGGCCCTCACTAAGGTCTCCTCAATATCCCGCAGCTCTGTTCTTGCTCCCCCTCCCCCCGGTTCGTAACAGGGACGGAGTTCCCCTCGTCCTCGCCTTCCACCCCATCAGCCGTTGCATGCAGCACATGATCCTCCGACATTTTCGCCACCTCCAACGGGATCCCACCATTAGTCACATCATCCCATCTCCACCCCTTTCCACTTTCCGCAGAGACTGTTCCCTCCGATACTCCCTGGTCAACTCGTCCCTTCCCACCCAAACCACCCCCTCCCCAGGTACTTTCCCCTGCAACCGGAGGAGATGCAACACCTGTCCCTTTACCTCCCCCCTTGACTCCATCCAAGGACCCTGACAGTCCTGTCAGGTGAGGCAGAGGTTCACTTACACCTCCTCCAACCTCATCTACTGTATCCGCTGTTCCAGGTGTGGACTCCTGTACATCGGCGAGACCAAGCGCAGGCTTGGCGATCGTTTCGCTGAACACCTCTGCTCAGTCCACCTAAACCTACCTGATCTCCCTGTTGCTCAACACTTTAACTCCCCCTCCCATTCCCACACTGACCTTTCTGTCCTGGGCCTCCTCTACTGTCAGAGTGAGGCCCAGCGCAAATTGGAGGAAAAGCACCTCATATTTTGCTTGGGCAGCTTACACCCCAGCGGTATGAATATTGACTTCTCTAACCCTTGCTTTCCCTCTCTCTCCATCCCTCCCCCTTCCCAGTTCTCTGATAGTCTGACTGTCTCAGACTACACTTTATCTCTGTTTGCTTTGGTATTAACTTCTCCCAGCTAACAATTATCTATAAAGGAATCTATCTATCTATCTATCTATCTATCTATCTATCTATCTATCTATCTATCTATCTATCTATCTATCTATCTATTCCATATTTTCCTTGATCTCCATTCCCTTTGTCCTGTTTTCACACTTTCACACTTCCTTATCTATCTGTCTCCCTCCCCCCTGACATCAGTCTGAAGAAGGGTCTCGACCCGAAACGTCACCCATTTCTTCTCTCCAGAGATGCTGCCTGACCTGCTGAGTTACTCCAGCATTTTGTGTCTATCTTTGGTTTAAACCAGCATCTGCAGTCCTTTCATCCACATATCCTACAAACCCGTACGTCTTTGGAGTGTGGGAGGAAACCGGAGCACCCGGGGAAAGGTACAAACCCTGTACAGAGAGCATTCGTAGTAGGGATCCAACCTGAATCACTCGAGCAACTCTACCGCTGCGCCACCGTGCTGCCATTGCAATAATAAACCTTGCGCTTGACATTGTGCCATACACAGATGCTAACTGCCTTCTTAATCAAACCACAAAGCTATTTCTGATCCAGACCATTACGCTCATCTCCAGTTACAAATAGAAAGTGTGGGTGATGTGATGTCAGTTCTAGACCTTTATCTCAGCGGTGGCTCAGCGGTAGAGTTGCTGCCTCACAGCGCCAGGGACCCGGGTTTGATCCTGACTACGGGTGCTGTCCGTACGGAGTTTGTACTTTCTCCCCGTGACCTGCGTGGGTTTTCTCCGGGATCTCCGGTTTCCTCCCACACTCCAAAGACGTGCAGGTTTGTGGGTTAATTGGCTTGGTACAATTGTAAATTTTCCCCAGTGTGTAGGATAGTGTTAGCGCGCGGGGATTACTGGTCCGTGCGAAATCGATTGGCTGAAGGACTTTTGTCCGAGCTGTATCTCTAAACTAAAATACTTGCAGCAGCATGACAGTCCAGTAAGCACGATACACATAGATAATATGTAATAATATATATTAAATAATATATATGATAAATAATATATATATAATAAATAATATATATTATACAAAGGTAGACAAAAATGCTGGAGAAACTCAGCGGGTGAGGCTGCATGCTCAGTTTCTCCAGCATTTGCAGTTCTTTCTTAAACAAATATATTGTACATATACACACACATGCACGCACCCATATATATATATATATGTGTGCGTGTGTATAATAAACAGTAATAAATAGTAATATAAAATAAATAATAATGTATGGCAGCATGGTGGTGCAGCGGTAGAGTTGCTGCCTTACAGCGCCAGTGACCTGGGTTCAATCCTGACTACGGGTGCTGCCTGTACGGAGTTTGTACAGTCGGTAACATAGTGCAAAGGCTTGTTCACTCCTTCGTCTGTCAATCGTCAATGCACATTTTTCTAGCTGTTTTTTAAGCTACTTACTGAATTGAACCGTGCTGCAGCTGCATGTTGCAGGAAGTATGCAGCGTGGGGAGCGGGTAACGTGGGTTGTTGCGCATTGCAACTGACCTAGTCCCTGCCACATCATGCACGCTAATGCACCGAACTAACCGCTCACAAGTAACTTGGCGACAACAGTTCACAAGTGGTAGGAGCAAAAATTAGGCCATTTGGCCCATCAAGTCTACCCCACCGTTCAATCGTGGCTGACCTATCTTTCCCTCTCAACCCCATTCTCCTGCCGTACCAAGTAGGAATCTTATCAACACCTTAAATATATCCATGGACTTGGCCTCCACAGCCGTCTGCAGCAGGAAGAGCTTCCCCACCTCCGTTTCTCGACGGGATCTTCAATGACTGAAGATTGGATGTGGATGTGATGAGATTGGATGGGCGGTTGGCAAAGTCAAGACTGTGCTGAGCGAGGGTGGAACTAGAAAATAATAATAATAATAATAATAATGGATGGGATTTATATAGCGCCTTTCCAATACTCAAGGCGCTTTACATCGCATTATTCATTCACTCCTCAGTCACACTCGGTGGTGGTGAGCTACTTCTGTAGCCACAGCTGCCCTGGGGCAGACTGATGGAAGCGTGGCTGCTAATTTGCGCCTACGGCCCCTCCGACCACCACCAATCACTGACACACATTCACACACATTCACACACATTCATACACATTCACACGCAGGCAAAGGTGGGTGAAGTGTCTTGCCCAAGGACACAACGACAGTATGCACTCCAAGCGGGATTCGAACCGGCTACCTTCCGGTTGCCAGCCGAACACTTAGCCCATTGCGCCATCTGTCGTCTGCACCTTAAATATATCCATGGACTTGGCCTCCACAGCCGGACCAAATGGACGCCTGTCCCTATCCGAGATTCAAAGGAAGATATCCTGTGATTCAGTGAGTGTTTGGGGTGCACTCTGGCGAGAGCCCCAGTTGGTCACAGAGCATGAAGCAGAGGTCCTGAAGACCAGGCCACATTGGCAAAGGAAAAAGGGCTGGACAAGGGTGAAGGAAGGAAGGAAGGAAGGAACCTGTAGATGCTGGTTTATACCGAAGATAGACTCAAAATGCTGGAGTAACCCGGCGGGACGGGCAGCATCCCTGGAGAAAAGGAATCGGTGACATTTCGTGTCGGGACCTTTCTTCGGGACAAGGGTTCTGGCCAAGATTTCTGTTCGGCAGGGTGGCGCAACTGGGTGAGAATTAAATGACATTCCTCAAGGAAGGAGATGAGAAGAACGAGAAGAAATGGTGAATTTGTGGAATTCTTTGCCACAGAAGGCAGTGGAGGCAGTCAATGGATATTTTTGAGGCAAAGATAGATAGATTCTTGATTAGTCAGGGTGTTGGTGGTTATGGGGAGAAAGGAGATGATTGGGGTTAGGAGGGAGAGATAGATCAGCCATGATTGAATGGCAGAGTAGACATAGAGTGATACAGTGTGGAAACAGGCCCTTCGGCCCAATTCGCCCACCCTGGCCAGCTTGACGGGCCGAATGGCCTAATTCTGCTCCTATCACTTATGAACTTATAGTTGGCTCCAGAAGCGTTGACATGATGAAGCTGCTCGACTTCCACCACAGAAGGGTATACTCCGGGCTTGACAAGATGTAACTCTAATCTAAACCAAACCATCGTAAGCCCCCACAAGATGAATTTGTTTCTTCGATAAAGGAAACTTCACATCCTTACCTCGTCACATCTATATTGTTTTGAATTCCACGTTCGATTTTTAATCTGCTATGCTTACACTACAATCGCAGAGTCAAAGAGTCATACAGCGCAGAAACAGGCCCTTCAGCTCAACATTCCCACGCCGACCAACATGCCCCATCCACACATGTCCCAAATTATTGTACTCTTATGCTTATGTAACATACAAACATATAAAAAATAGAAAATAGTTGCAGGAGCCGGCCATTTGGCCCTTCGAGCCAGCACCGCCATTTAATATGATCGTGGTTGATCATCCACAATCAGTACCCCGTTCCTGCTTTCTCCCCATATCCCTAGATTCCGTTAGTCCTGAGCTATATATAACTTTTGCTTGAAAACATCCAGTGAATTGGCCTCCACTGCCTTCTGTGGCAGAGAATCCCTCAGATTCACAACTCTCTGGGTGAAAAGTTTTTCCTCATCTCAGTCCTAAATGGCCTACCCCTTATTCTTACACTGCGACCCCTGGTTCTGGACTCCCCCAACATCGGGAACATTTTTCCTGCATCGAGCCTGTCCAATCCCTTAAGTATCTTATATGTTTCTATAAGAGCCCCTCTCATCCTGCTAAATTCCAGTGACTACAAGTCCAGTCGATCCATTCTTTCATCATATGTCTGTCCTGCCATCCCGGGAATTAACCTGGTGAACCTACGCTGCACTCCCTCAATAGCAAGAACGTCCTTCCTCAAATTAGGAAACAAAAACTGCACGCAATACTCCAGGTGCGGTCTCAGCAGGGCCCTGTACAACTGCAGTAGGACCTCCTTCCTCCTAAACTGAAATCTTCTCGCTATGAAGGCCAGCATGCCATTTTCTTTCTTCATTGCCTGCTGTACCTGCATGTTTACTTTCAGTGACTGATGTACAAGCACACCCAGGTCTCGTTGCTCCTCTTCTCCTAATCTGACACCATTCAGATAATAATCTTCCTTCCTGTTCTTGCCATCAAAATGGATAACCTCACATTTATCCGCATTAAACTGCATCTGCCATGCATCTGCCCACTCACCCAACCTATCCAAGTCACCCTGCAGCCTCATAGCATCCTCCTCGCAGCTTACACTGCCACCCAGCTTTGTGTCATCCGCAAACTTGGAGATGTTAAGTCTAAACCTTAGTCTAAATCGTTAATATATTTTGTAAATAACTGGGGTCCCAGCACCGAGCCTTGCGGCACCCCACTAGTCACTGCCTGCCATTCTGAAAAGGACCCGTTAATTCCTACTCTTTGCTTCCTGTCTGCCAACTAGTTCTCTATCCATGTCAATACCCTACCCCCAACATTTGCGCACTAATCTCTTGTGTGGGACCTTGTCAAAGGCTTTTTGAAAGTCCAGATACACCACATCCACTGGCTCTCCCTTATCCATTCTACTTGTTACATCCTCAAAAAATTCCAGAAGATTAGTCAAGCATGATGTCCCCTTCATACATCCATGCTGACTTTGACCGATCCTGTCACTGCTTTCCAAATGCATGATTGCACTAACGTATAGTATGATTATACTAATTTTATTTTTAGTTTAGAGATACAAAGCGGAAACAGGCCCTTCGGCCCATCAAGTCCGCCCCAACCAGCGATCCCCGCACACTAACACTATTCTACACAGACTAGCGACAATTAGCAATTCTACCAAGCCAATTAACCTACAAACTTGTACGTCTTTGGAATGTGGGAGGAAATTGGAGCACCCGGAGAAAACCCACGCAGGTCGTGGGGAAAACGTGCAAACTCCGAACAGACAGCACCCGTGGTCAGGAATGAACACGGGACTCTGGAGCTGTATGGCAGCAGCTCTACCGCTGGGCCGGCCTACCCAATTGAATGCAAAACAAAGAACTTCACTACATCTAAATGACTGTGCCAATAAAGTATCGTTGAACTATGGATTATTGATCTTGGTGTTATAATTGAAGAAGGGTTTTGATCGGAAATGTTGTCTATTTCCTTCGCTCCATAGATGCTGCCTCACCCGCTGAGATTCTCCAGCATTTTTGTTTACCTGTTATAATTCACTCAGCTGTTTTGTAAACGCCATTTAGCAATATTAAAAGCTGGTTAATCACAACAATAGTGATGAACAATGAAATGCCCTCCTTTGTTTAGCACATGAAATGAGTTGTTAGGTTTAGATGGCATCAATATTCAATAGTTTAGTTTAGTTTAGAGATACAGTGCGGAAACACGCCCTTCGGCCCACCGGGTCCGCGCCGACCAGCACATTTACACTATCCTACACGCACCAGGGACAATTTGCACTTACACCATGTATACAAACCCAAGCCAATTAGCCTACAAACCTGGACGTCTTTGGAGTGTGGGAGGGAACCGAAGATCTCGGAGAAAACACACGCAGGTCGCGGGGAGAACGTGCAGACTCCGTACTGACAGCGCCCGTAGTCGGGATCGAACCGGCGCTGTGAGAGCTGTAAGGCACCAACTCTACCGCTACGCCGCCCTAAATAGTTTGGTTCTCTAAAGAATTCAGAACATTTCCTCAAGGGAGGTTAATGAGGAGGAAAAGAATTTAATTCCTCAACATGACTGTTGCAAGATCTGCCAGTGAACAGCCATTATTGTCCAAGGAGGCCATCGCAATGGATTGGAATTGGTCTGTTCTGTTCTTTCAGCATGGATGCCCTTCAGAACACCAGGTTATGCATTGGTCAAAGAGCTTACCAATGTTATTTTGCTACTTAGTTTAGTTTAGTTTCGAGATACAGCGCGGAAACAGGCCCTTCGACCCATCGGGTCCGGGCCGACCAGCGATCCCCGTACACACTGGCTCCGTCCCACACACCAGGGACAATAGTACAACTATTTTACTGGCCAATTAACTTACAAACCTGTCCGTCTTTGGAGTGTGGGAGGCCCCGGGAAAAACGCACGTGGTCACGGGGAGAACGTACAAACTCCGTACATGACAGCAGCTGTAGTCAAGATCGAACCAGGATCTCTGGCGTTGTGAGGCAGCAACTCTACTGCTCTGCCACCGTGCCGCCCCCACCATTAATTCCGTCCACACATCCCACCGCCTCAGAAAAGCAGCCAAATGAATCAAAGACTTGTCCCTTCCCGGCTCCCGTCCGGGAGCACAGAAGCTTGAAAGCGCGCAACACCAGACTCAGGAACAGCTTCTTCCCCTCTGCTATCAGGCTTCTGAACGGTCCTTCCATGAGCTAGGGTACTGTCTCGATTCACCTCGACCCCAATATGGGCTAGAGTGCACCACAATGCTGACATTGGGGAGTAGGGGAATCGAGGACCAGAGGACATTGGTTCAAGGTGAAGGGGAAAAGATTTAATAGAGATTATAGATTCCTTTATTTGTCATTCAGACCTTTCGGTCTGAACGAAATTTCGTTGCCTGCAGTCATACATATAATAATAAATAACAAAACACACAATAAACACAAATTAACATCCACCACAGTAAGTTCACCAGGCACCTCCTCACTGTGATGGAGGCAAAAGTCTTAAAGTCTCTGTCTCTTCCCTCTTTGTTCTCCCTCTGCGCTGAGGCGATCCAGGCTTCTGACGCTGTGACCCCGCCAGGTGATGGTAAGTCAGTCCCGCGGCTGAATCCGCGCTCCGTCCGCGACGGGCCGGTTCAAACTCCGCGGCCCGGGGTGGTCGAAGCTGCCGAAGCTGCCGCCCTCCAGTCCAGCGGACGCAGCTGTAGTTGCGGGAGCCCCAGAAAAACAGGTCACCCATCTGTGACCTGCGCGCTCCCGACGATGTTGTCCACCGGGCCCGCGGCCGAGCCTCCGGATTCAGGTCGCCACCAGTGTCCTCGGTCGCCACCGCCGGAACGCCACCGCAGCCCCGAAGTTGGCCAGCCCCGCGCTGGTAAGTCCTGGCTCTGCCTCCGGAGCCTCGAGGTCGGTCGGTCGCAGTTGGAGTTGGAGGCCGGCAGCTCCGCCATTTTGGCCTCGGCGCAGACGGAGGCAGAGAAGGGGGATACGACAAGAAAAAGTCGCATTCCCCCGAAGGAAGAGACAAAAATCATGTTTCACCCCCCCACCCCACACATACACAACCCAATAAACTAAAATTTAACTAAAACATGACAAAAGAAAACAACAACAAAAGTAAAAACAGACGGACTGCAGGCGAGCCGCTGCTGTACGACAGCGCCGCCACTTCCGGAATCCGAGGGGTAACTTTTTCACGCAGAGGGTGGTGGGTGTATGGTACAAGCTGCCAGAGGAGGTAGTTGAGGCTGGGACTATCCCATCGTTTAACAAACAGTTGGACAGGTACATGGATAGGACAGGTTTGAAGGGTTATGGACCAAGCGCAGGCAAGTGGGACTAGGGTAGCTGGGACATTGTTGGCCGGTGTGGACGAGTTGGGCCGAAGGGCCTGTTTCCGCACTGTATTACTCTAGGACTACATGACTAACTATATTCAATTCAGTTCAGTTTAGTTTTGTTTATTGTCACGTGTACCGAGGTACAGTGAAAAGCTTTTGTTGCGTGCTAAATAGTCAGCGGAAAGACAATGCATGATTACAATCGAGCCATTTACAGTGTGTAGATACATGATAAGGGAATAAAGTTCAGTGCACTCTGTGCTCTATCTATTGTATAGATTGTATAGATTGTGTAAATGTCTGGCGTAACTGATCTGTTTGGATGCCATGCAAAGCAAATTCTTACACCTTGGGACACGTGACAATAATCATAATCATACTTTATTAGAAACATAGAAACATAGAAAATAGGTGCAGGAGGAGGCCATTCGGCCCTTCGAGCCAGCACCGCCATTCATTGTGATCATGGCTGATCGTCCCAAATCAATAACCCGTGCCTGCCTTCTCCCCATATCCCTTGATTCCACTAGCCCCTAGAGCTCTATCTAACTCTCTCTTAAATCCATCCAGTGATTTGGCCTCCACTGCCCTCTGTGGCAGGGAATTCCACAAATTCACAACTCTCTGGGTGAAAACGTTTTTTTCTCACCACAGTCTTAAATGGCCTCCCCTTTATTCTAAGACTGTGGCCCCTGGTTCTGGACTCGCCCAACATTGGGAACATTTTTCCTGCATCTAGCTTGTCCAGTCCTTTTATAATTTTATATGTTTCTATAAGATCCGAGTATGTTAACCTATTAGCAACATACGAGGAATTTGATTTGCCATACAGTCAGATGATTAAAAAGCAACAAAACACGCAAAATACATTTTCACATGAACACCCTCCACATTCCTCGCTGTGATGGAAGGCGAAAAAAAGTTCAACCTCTTCCCTTCATTGTTCTCCTTTGTTGGGGGCCTCAAGCCTTCCGTTGACGGGTCGATCTTGGCTCCCGTAGCCGACGGCGTTCGAGCCCTCCGCGTTCAGGGCAATCACGCTCCCGCATCGGGGGGACGTCAGCTCCCTGCGCCAGGCGATCGACCCCAGATCGGGGCTAGTCGAAACCTTCCGGGATTGGAGCTTCCCGAGACTGCGAGTTCCTCGATGGTGAAATCCGCAGGGTTTCCGTTGGAGCGTCGATCCCAGGCAAGGGATCAGCTCCGATGGTAAGTCCACGGCCCCGCGGTGGGGCTCAAAGTCAGTCCCGAGCAAGGCCTCCAGCTCAACGACGTTAGGCCGCAGAGCGACCAGAGATACGATCCGGAAAACAATTGCATCTCCGCAGGGTAAGAGACTGAAAAAAAGTTTCCCCCGACCCCCACCCCCATCCCTCACATAAAACAAACCAGAGAGCATTAACACAAACTTTTAAAACACACTAAAAATAACAAACAAAAGACGAAAAGGCAGACAGACAGTTGGCGAGGCTGCCATCGTGCGGCACCCCGCCAACAATAAACCTATACCTAATTTCAAAGATGGAATTAAAGGGGCTGTCCCACTTGGGCAACCTAATCTGCGAGTTTAGAAGAGTGTCTTCGACCTTCAAACTTGCAGCGTGGTCCTAGGAGGTCCTATGAGGTTGTTGGATCTCTCCTTCATGCTCGAGGGAAGTTCCCGAAAACTCGTGTCCTCGCGAAAAAATTTTCAGCATGTTGAAAAAATTTCTGGGAGTAAAATTTGGTCGGCATGGTTCTTTTTGACTCGTAGTGCAGTGGAGTGGGGTTGCTATTTAGTTACAGGCAGTCGAGGGCAGCCGTAGGCAATCTCCTTCGCTGACCGGGAATTTTGATTGGCTCATTGGAGTTTTCAGGACCAGGGAAAACCGACCGTTAATGCTAAATGCCTGCTAAACTTTATTATCTATATTACTAAAAGTCTGTTCTTGACCACTTCCTGTTGTTCTGTATATTGATTTCAGAAAAAACGCTGCCACGTACGGCTGTGATTTTTGGCCATCTTACTCAGAGTCCCCATCCGCTGTGTAGGACAAGAGGATTTTTCCCATCGATGAAAAATAAAAGAGTTTTTAGTGTTTAAAAAATGTTGAGATTCTCTCTCCTGAAGGCCACGCCCCTTCCGGAGGGACTATAAAACCCGGAAGTGTTCAGTGCCTCAGTCAGTCTCTGCAAGATGGGGGAAGCGAGAAGGTCACGTCTCTCAGTCTGAGCTGTGAATAACACTGAACACATGTCTACTAAACTGTGAGTGCTTTTACTGACCTGTCAGTGCCCTTAATGTGGTTTAAAAATATTGTTTGAAAATGCTAAAGCTGTGTTGCCTTCGTTTTGGAAATGCTAAAACTGTGTTGCCTTTGGTTTGGAAATGCTAAAGTTGCCTTGCCTAATTAAAGTTGCCTTGCCTAATTAAAGTTGCCTTGCCTAATTAAAGTTGCCTTGCCTAATTAAAGTTGCCTTGCCTTCTATATAATTAAAAGTCTAATCTTGACCACTTCCTGTTTGCGCTTTATATTGATTTTAGAAAAAACGCTACCACGTACGGCTGAGATTTTTGGCCATCTTACTCAGAGTCCCCCTCCGCTCATCAGGTGCCGAGGATTTTTCCCATCGATGAAAAATAAAAGAGTTATTAGTGTTTAAAAAATGTTGAGATTCTCTCTCCTGTCAATCATGCCATGAAGGCCACGCCCATTCTGGTGGGAGGGGGGAGGGACTATAAAACCCAGAAGTGTGGGCGTGGCTCAGTCTCTGCAAGATGGAGGAGGGAGAGGTCATGACTTGCTGTCTTTAGTGGCCTTGCACCCTGCTTGAAATGGTATCAAACTGCACTTGAATTTGTTGGCCTTGCACCCTGCTTGAAGTGGTAAGAAACTGCACTTGAATTTGGTGGCCTTGCACCCTGCTTGAAATGGAATTTCAAGAAATAGCCGTGTCAACTGCCAGCCCACCTGCCGTGAGTGAGTGAGCTGCCAGCACAACAGGCTTGAGTGACTGAGCCGCCAGCCCAAGAATCCATTCGGCCCACAATGTCCATACTAGCCCTCTGGAAACCAGTCCCTTCAGCCCACAACACCCATACTAGCGATCCAGAAAGCACCCCACACCCACTGGCCACCAATATTGGAATTGGTGGAGGTGTAATATTGCGTTGGGGGACCAGCCCTCCCATGTGATGCTGGGACCCAATGGGTCCCACTTAGTCTAGTACTTCTTAAAACCTTCTCCCCCCCTTCTTCCCCCCCCCTTCTCCCCCCCCCCTTCTCCCCCCCTTCTCCCCCCCCTTCTCTCCCCCCCTTCTCCCCCCCCTCCCTCCGAGCTCTCTAAAGGACTTACCGTAAAGTGTGGCAGCCGTTTACCTTCCTCTTCATCGCACAGACAGCGCTCCCCCGCTTTCCCTGGCCCTCGCCTTTGCGATGTGTTTGGGTGGGTGTGTGCGATCCAGCTCGCGGTTTCAACGCAGACGGGTCGATCGAGCTTGAGGTTTTCCAGACGAGTGCCCTCGAGCTTGAAGGTCGAAGACACTCTTCTTAACTCGCGGATTAGGTCGCGCAAGTGGGACAGCCCCTTGAAGTCGCAGGGTTTACCGGTAGTGAATGAGATTTTCAATTGGTGACAATAATCTTCAAATGGGATCAACGCTCCCAATCTGATTTGAGGTTGTGATAGATAGGTTTGTTGATAAGTACTGCTGCTTTACAAATGAATTACCCACAAGAAGAGAATGTATTTCACCCCAGATTATCTCTGTAAACGAACTTTCACCCCCCCACCCCCTCCCCCAGAAAAAAACATTCTAAATTTAGAAATGATTCACGAACCTTACTATACGATTGAACAGGAGGGAGATTGGTCGGCCAACAGTCATAAAACACAAGATACATGAAACATGGAGTTAGTGACGAGTGGGAAGTCCGGGATTGGGGATGTGCAAAGATTGGGGAGGGGGTGTGGGGGAAGGGAGGAGGTGGAAGGGGAGTCACAGTCTACCCCACGACAGAAGGGGGAGGAGTTGTACAACTTGATAGCAACAGGGAAAAAGGGTCTAAACACAAAACTGAAATATTTTATTTCAAAGGGAAAACAATGAAAATACCAAAAAGGACAAAGAATTGCTGACACATACGATGTACACAGTGGAGTCCTACAGCACAAAAATGGGCCCTTCAGACAACTTGCCTATGTTGACCACAATGCCCCATCTACACTTGCCACACCTGCCTGCATTTGGCCCATGTCCCTCTAAACTACTCCCATCCATGCATCCGTCCAAATGTCTTTTAAATGTTATGGTACCTGCCTCAGCTGCCTCCTCTGGCAGCTCATTCCATATACCCACCACCCTTAAATGTGTCAAAAAGTTGCCCCTCACGTCTATCTATCTATATACTTTTAAAACTCTGTGTGTGTGGGTGTATGTCATCTATCTATATTACTAAAAGTAAGATCTTGACCGCTTTTGACTCACTGCAATGCGATTTCCGAGAGAACGCCACTACTTATGGCCGTCATTTTTGGCCAACTCACTCAGAGCCCCCCTCCTGCACTGGAGGATTTCTCCCATCGATGAAAAATCAGGGAGATATTAATGTTTTAAAATTGTTTGCCATTCTCTCTGCTGCCCCTGCTGGTGGGAGGGGGGAGGGACTATAAAACCCGGAAGTGGTGTGCCTCACTCAGTCTCTGCAAGATGGAGTTAGCGAGAGGGTCTCTCTGAGCTCTGAATAACACTGAACACATGTCTACTCAACTGTGAGTGCCCTTAATGTGGTTTGAAATTAAATATATGGTTGGGTTGAAGCACTGCAAATGGTTGATTGGGCTGTTTTGGGTTGAAGTAAAAAGACACTGCAAATGGCTGTTTGGGGGTGTTTTGGATTGAAGTAAAAAGGCACTGCAAATGGCTGTTTGGGGGTGTTTTGGGTTGAAGTAAAAAGGCACTGCAAATGGTTGTTTGGGGGTGTTTTAGGTTGAAGTAAAAAGGCACTGCAAATGGTTGTTTGGGGTGTTTTGGGTTGAAGTAAAAAGGCACTGCAAATGGTTGTTTGGGGGTGTTTTGGGTCGAAGTAAAAAGGCACTGCAAATGGTTGTTTGGGGTGTTTTGGGTCGAAGTAAAAAGGCACTGCAAATGGTTGTTTGGGGGTGTTTTGGGTTGAAGTAAAAAGGCACTGCAAATGGTTGTTTGGGGTGTTTTGGGTGGAAGCAAAAAGGCACTGCAAATGGTTGTTTGGGGGATTTTTGGGTTGAAGTGAAAAGGCACTGAAAAGGGTTGTTTGGGGGGGTTTGGGTTGAAGTGATAAGGCACCGCAAAGGGTTGTTTAGTTTTTTTGGGGTTGAAGTGAAAAGGCACTGCAGATGGTTGCTTGGGGGTTTGGGTTGAAGTGAAAAGGCACCTCAGATGGTTGCTTGGGGGTTTTGGGTTGAAGTAAAAGGCACTGCAAATAGTTATTTGTCTAAACTTGACAACTTCCTGTTTGCACTGTATTGATTTTAGATAAAACGCTACCACTTACGGCTGTGATTTTTGACCATCTTACTCAGTCTCCCTCCGCTCATCAGGTGCGGAGGATTCTTCCCATCAATGAAAAATAAAAATGTTATTAATGTTTTAAAAATGTTGAGAATCTCTCTCCTGTCAATCACGCCATGAAGGCCACTCCTTTTCGGGTGGGGGAGGGATTATAAAACCCGGAAGTGTGGGTGTGGCTCAGTCTCTGCATGATGGGGAGTGAGAGGTCATGACTCTGTCTGAGCTGTGAATCAACTGAACACAATGAATGTCTACTAAACTGTGTGTGGTGTTTTGTGTGGTTTTATGGTGGTTTCACCCTGCTTGAAATGGTATGAAACTGCATTTGATTTCTGGGTGTCGTTGCACCCTGCATGAAATGGTATGAAACTGCACTTGAATTTTGTGGCCTTGCACCCTGCTCGAAGTGGTAAGAAACAGCACTTGAATTTGGTGGCCTTGCATCCTGCTTGAAATGGTAGGAAAATGGATTTGAATTTGGTGGCCTTGCACTCTGCTTGAAATGGAATTTCAAGGAATAACCGTGAGTCAACTGCCAGCCCACCCGCTGTGAGTGAGCTGCCAGCACATCAGGCTTGAGGGACTGAGCTGCCACTCAAAAAATCCATTTGGCCCACAATGTCCATACTAGCCCTCTAGTGACCAGTAGTCTCTGCAGCCAACAACACCCATACCAGCGCTCCAGAAAGCCCCCCCCCCTCCCCCCCACTGGCCACCAAAATTGGAATTGGTGGAGAGATGGAATATTGCGACGAGGGACCAGCCCTCCTGTGTGAACATGGGACCCAATGGGTCCCACTTAGTCTAGTCTTCTATATACTTTTAAAACTCTGTGTGTGTGTGTGGGTGTATGTCATTTGCATTTGAAACGTATCTCCTCGAAAACCATACACAAAAACTTGGAGATTTTTACAATTTCGGTAGGGATTTAACTTATGGTGGAGGGGGGGGTGGAGGGGGGGGGTGGAGAGGGGGGTGTAGAGAGGGGGAGAGGGGGGGGGAGTAATGGGGAGAGGGAGGAGGAGAATGGGGGGCTGAGAGAGGAGGCCCTCCCTCTCTGCCCCCCTCCCTCTCTGCCCCCCCCTCTCTCTCTAGGGAGTGGTGAATATTGGGACCTATGGGTGAGTGGTGGAATATTGCGTTCGGTACCCAGCCCTCCCCTGTGACGCCGCCCCTCCTCCATCCCTCAATTTCTACCCCTCTCCTTCTCCCTGTCTACCCCCTCCCCCTCCACCCCTCCCCTCCACCCCTCCCCCTCCACCCCTCCCCCCACCTCTCTAGCCGCGCCGGCGCAGTTGGGGGCTATGCGTGAGTGGATAGGGCTGGGGATGGGGTAAAAGGAGCGAATGAATAATATTAATATAATATCAAAGGGGGGGGGGTTAGTGTGTGTGTGACGCCGAAGGCTGCCTCCCTCCCCTCCCCCACCGCAACCGCACATTGAGGGGACGGGACCCAATGGGTCCCCCTTCGTCTAGTTATTTTTAAATCTTTCTCCTCTTAACTTGGACCCATGTCCTCTGGTTCACGATTCCCCTACTCTGGGTAAAACATTCTGTGCATTCACCCTACACATTTCCCCACTGATTTTGTACACCTCTATAAGATCACCCCTCGGCTTCCTGCACTCCAAGGAATAGAGTCCCAGCCTGCTCAACCTCTCCCTATAGCTCAGGCAACCTCTCCCTATAGCTCTGGCAACATCCTCGTAAGTTTATTGTCATGTGTACCGAGGTACAGTGAAAAGCTTTATTTGGTGAGTTATATCCAGTCAACAGTCTTGCTATTGAGGGAGTGCAGGAATGGGGTACTGATTGGGGATGATCAGCCATGATCACATTGAATGGCGGTGCTGGCTACTCCTGCACCTATTGTCTATTGTCTACATACTATACATGATTACAATCAAACCATCCACATTGTACGGATAGAGGGTAACGTTTAGTGCAAGATAAAGTCCAATTAAACATAGTTGGAGGGTCTCCAATGAGGTAGATAGTAGCTCAGGACTGCTCTCCGTTTCTTCCCAGGCTGTTATCAGGCAACTGAACCATCGTACCAACAACTAGAGAGAGGTCCTGAACTATTATCTACCTCAGTGGAGGCCTTCAGACTACCTTTGGGGTGGGAGATTGCAACCTTCACGTGGTCCGCCCTGTTTCGACAAATGCAATCAACCCGGCGCGCACAATCAAGTAAGATCAAATAGAACACGTTGTCCGACAACTTTAGGCTGTGCACGCCATACGCAAGACGAAGAAGACTACCTTTAATCGGACTTTACCTTACAATAAATGTTAATCCCGTTATCCTGTATCTGTACACTGTGGATGGTTCAATTGTAACCTTGAATAGTATTTCTGCTGACAGGATAGCACGCAGCAAAAGCTTTTCACTGTACCTCGGTACAAGTGACAATAAACTAAACTGCTACTAAATTTAGTGCTTGATAAAGTCCAACAAAGTCTGATTAAAGTGACAAATCTAATAGAAATTAAGAACATAGTTAGAGTAAGAAATGTAGCTGGGCCGAATGTACTTTGTTGGATAGAAATGCTGTTATAAAAATACACACCAAATGCTGCAGCGAGTAAGAATCGCATTGTTCTATCTGGGAAATATGACAATAAAACACTCTTGACTCTTGCGTAACTCAGCGGGACAGGCAGCATCTCTGGACAGAAGGAATGGTGATGTTTTTTGGGTCGAGACCCTTCTTCAGTCCGAAGCTGCCTGTCCCACTGAGTTACTCCAGCATTTAGTGTCTACCTTCGTTGTAAATCAGCATCTGCACTTCCTTGCTGCACCGTATACAGGTTGTTTGTTTCTATATAAGTTGAAAGCTGCTGCTATTCGTGTGCTCAGAGAATTTATTAACTTCAATATGTTGAATCAGACAATAGACAATAGGTGCAGGAGTAGGCCATTTGGCCCTTCGAGCCAGCACCGCCATTCAATGTGATCATGGCTGATCTTCCCAATCAGTACCCCGTTCCCACCTTCTTCCCCATATCCCCTGACTCCGCTATCAGGGTTTTAAATTGTTTCAGTTGCTTCAATTGTTTCCTTGCTTCAGTTCCCGAACTTACCAAAAGGTCTGGACTGAGTAATAAGGTAAAATAGGGGAAACAAAACACCAAGTGGTGTGGAGACTCAGCGGGTCAGGTAGCATCTGGGGAGGGAGTGGACAATTCGCATCAGGAATTCGCTTTGGGTTCTTTAGTCAGAGGGTGGTGAATCTGTGGAATCCTTTGCCACAGACAGTTGTGGAGGCCAAGTCAGTGGATATTTTTAAGGCAGAGATAGATTCTTGATTAATACGGGTGTCAGAGGTTATGGGGAGAAGGCAGGAGAATGGGTTTAGGAGGGAGGGCCATGATTGAATGGCGGAGTAGACGTGATGGGCCGAATGGCCTAATTCTGCTCCTATTCCTTATGACTTGGGACTCCTCTTCATACTGATTGGAATAAGGGGGAGGGGGGCGGAGGAATTGTAAAAGAGAGGGGGCGGGGACAGGACAAAACTTGGCAGGTGATAGGTGGATACAGGTGAGGGGAGGGTTAATTGGCAGATGGGTGAGTATGTGATGAAGGCTAGAGATTAAATTTGGGTTAGGAGGGTGTCAGATGAGGAGGAGTGGAATGTAGAGCTGGAGGAAGGGATGAGGGTGGAAGGGGAGCAAAAGAGAATTGGCAGACTCGGGTGGAAGATGAGTGTACAAACGTGGGGAGCTGATGCAGGCATCCATTATAATCTATATAATGGACGGGGTGAGAGATTGCAACCTTCACGTGGTCCACCCTGTTTTGACAAATGCAATCAACCTGGCGTGCACAAACAGAAGATCAAACAGAACAAGTTGTCTTACAACTTTAGGCTGTGCACGCCATACACAAGATGATTATAATCTGGACACAAATTCAGCGGGTCGTGCAGCATCTCTGGAGAACATACGTTTCGGGTCGGGATCCTCCTTCAGGATCATGGAGAGGTGACGTTTTTGGGCCAGCACTCTTCTTCTGACTCATTCCACTAATCTGAAGAAGGGTCCCGGGCCAAAACGTCACCCATCCACATTCTCAGGAGATGCTGCCTGACCTGCTGAGCAACTCCAGCACTTTGCCCTTTTTAAAAAAAAATAACCAGCTTCTGCAGTTTCTGGTTTCTACTCTCCATCCAGTATACGCTTCTCTCCATTAGCCCTCACCGAAACCCGCTAGAAGTGAAACACATTTTAAGCACCACTGAATCAGTTATCCACGCTACATCTCTTTTATGCCTTGAAGTTTTGAACTTTGTCCTTCCATGCTTCATTGATTTAAAAAAATTGTACATATAGAGCAAAACAAATGAAATATGAAAATAGCGGTCGAACAAGTCGCACGGCGTCAAATTTTAATCTTTTTTTATTTTGAACATATTTAGTAGAGGAGAATGTTGAAATATTATAAAGCAGTTTACACAGTATAGAAACATGACAGTAAAAGTTTTACGAAGATTTAAGCTTTTGAAGAATATTATAATTTAGCAACTTGGAAAAATGTCTTCAAAAAAAGTTGCTGATTTTCCCTGGTAAGAAAAAATTAGATTATTTCTCACGTGCCCCCCCCCCCCCTCTTCAAGTATCGATATATATATATATATATATATATATATATATATATATATATATATATAAAAAGAAAAATCGGAATTTAGAAAAGTAACTTGTTGGAAGCACGTGGAAGAATAGAAACATTTATGTCAGCAAGAAGAAGATAGACACGAAATGCTGGAGTAACTCAGCGGGACAGGCGGCATCTCTGGAGAGAAGGAATGGGTGACCTTTTGCCTCGATAACCTTTCTTCAGACTGAAAATAGCGGGATGGTGGCGAGAAAAGACCAGGACAAATCAGGGTGAGCAGCGGATGGCCACAGGCAAGGTGGTTCCCCCAGAGGCCAACTGTTGGCCAGGGAAGGCGAGATCTTAAGAGGGAATACAATGGGGTGAACTGCAGAGATAGACACACACAATGCTGGAGTAACTCAGCGGGACAGGCAGCATCCCCGGACAGAAGGAATGGTGACGCTTCGGGTCCAGACTCAGTCTGAAGAAGGGTGTCGACCCAAAGCGTCACCCATTCCTTGTCCCACTGGGTCACTCTAGCATGTTGTGTCCATCTTCGGTGTAAACCAGCATCTGCAGTTCCCTCCTCTACATGGGTAAACTTTGGGACTGGCTCAATGACTAGGGTGAAGTAAGAGGGGTGGGGGGGAAAGAGGAGGGGAGAGATTGTAGAAATGACTTAAAATTAGAGAATTCAACATTCATACCGCTGGATTGTACTTAGAAATTAGAGAATACAATGTACACTCCAGCATTTTTTGTCTATCTTTGGTTTAAACCAGCATCTGCAGTTCCTTCCTACACATTAAGTCAGCAAGCAATTGAGAATTAGAAGCAGGCAGAGGGAGTTAAATCTATCTACCAAGCTGAATAGTAGTTTGAAAAAATTTCAACAAAAATTAAAAAGTTAAATGTTTCTATAATCAGAGGTCTGTATGTGTAGAGCTTATAACATTAGAAAGAGAAAAAAAAACCTTCAGAGTAAATATTAATTTAATATCCTAAAAATTGACATCTGTCAAGAATAATACCACTGAATAGTGCGTCATAGAAATATTTTAAATAAACTGGTCAACATTTTGAAGTTCGATATAGTTTAACAATATAAACCAATCCCTACTTAATAATTTATCTGCAATGAGCTGAATACATACACAGTTTCGCACTTTCTAATTTTCCCTTCGACAGTGCATAGGATT